>LQRL01188073.1:1026-12487 GCA_001703475.1 Hydroides elegans
CAAGCTATGAAAAAAAGCTTACGATATATTCATGAAAGAAGATTTTCAAACCTTTCAAAACCACTTCACCAATAGTTATGACGTGACCACACCAATAAACTATCTCTGGCTGGAAATCAGAGAAAACCTACCCTCATTATGAAAGAGCATGTGTCTACCAAAAAGCATCGAAACGCTTCAACCAACCATGGATAACTACCAACCTCAATAGGCTAACACATAGAAAGCAAATAAAAATAACAACACGCAAAAGCAAAATGGCAAACCAAAAGTCTCGCACGAACACCAATGATACATAAATTTAAAGCGCCAAACGGAAGCCGAGTGTTGCAAAGCACAAAACAACTTCATTAAACACACCATATCAACCACTTCTGCATCGAGCTCGAAACGATTCTGGAGCTACATAAAAAGCAAAGGGAAAGACGAAAGCGGCATCTCACCACTCACAGACACAAACGGCGTCCTACACATATATAGCAGCGCTAAAGCCAAAAACCCTTACGGTCAAATTTTAGTAGTTTTTAACTCAAATGATGTCAGCACTACAATACCGGATAAAGGCCTAGGCCCCCATCCCGCAATAAGAAACATCGACATATTGAGCATGAAGTTTACAGGCTCCTCAACAACCTAGATCCACCCAAGGCTACATGACCCGATAGAGTACCTACTCGCTTGCTGAAACAGCTAGCAGACGAGCTAGTCCAAATAGTCATTATCCTATTCCAAGCGTCACTAAACCAAGGCAAAATACCAGACGATTGGCGAGAGGCAAATATGGTACCAATATGCAAAAAGGGCAATAAATCCAAAACAAAAAACTACCACCCAATGTCGTTTTTATGCGTTGCAAGTAATTTTCTCTTGCGACGCAATAGCTCTAGCAGCGCGATGAAACACTTGGAACAAAACAAACGATATGCAACATGGTTTTCTAAACACCGATCATGTCAGACTCAAGTATTACCAAAAGTGCAGAATACAGCAAAACATCGGTGACAAATGCCAAACAGACTGTGTGTTATTAGATTGTGCCAAGGCATGTTCTATTCGAATGGCTTAAATCTAGATTAAAATGGTATGGATTTAATGGAAATATCCTACACTGGGTCGCAGACTTCCTAAGCAGCCGCATTCATTGCGCAATCATCGAGGGCATTTCGTCTCCTGTAGACTCTGTCCTTCCACAGGATAGCCTCTCCTGTTTCTCCTGTTTATAAGCGACTTGCCTAATTACATCCAACATGGATCTTAGGTCAGCATGTTCGCTGACGACAGCATATTATACCGCACTGTAAAACGACAGCTGAAACCTTCATAAATGCTCTAAGGAGACAAAGGAAACCGCATACTGGCCCCTCGTGCGCCCACTCGTGGAATATGCAAGCCAGGTATTGGATCCACATACCAAGGCAGATATGGAGCGAGTTCAGTGCAGAGCTGCACAATTCGTTTGCGGTGATAGCAGACAGACAAGCAGCGTAAGCGCGATGATCAGGCAGCTTAACCGGGATAGCCTTGAGATGCGACGAAAAGACGCTAAAGTGGTCATGATGTACCGGATCATGTATCGACTTGCATCCATGCCAACTGGCGTGCTCATACTTACAGTGAGCATTCGTGGCAATATGTACCTAGTGCACTACTCCAGGACTGTGCTCTACCAAAAGTCATTCTTCACTGACACCATCCGTATTTGGAACGCCCTCGATTCTACAACAAAAGCCTGCGCCTCACTCGACCACTTCAAGGCAGAGGTGCAGAAGATGCCCCCCACCTCCCGCAAAACAACATCACGTTTTTATTGTACACTGTAAATAGGAATATCCGCAAAGCACTATGTATACATCCACCAATTCGTTGAGAGTGTTGCACTGAGCATTTGCGTTATACTCTACGGAGGCCTGTACAATATTAGAAGAACAACAAGAAGAACTATACTCTATGAATCCATGCGTTGGCTAATGCTTTTTTATAAATACATGAATTTTAATACAAAAATATAAATGTGTACATTTCGAGATGCGGTATTCAAATGATAATCATATAATACCCATTTTAGTTTGGTTTTGATGCCTTAAATTGAAAATAATTTTGACAAGGTTTCCCACGAAAAATATAATACAGCACTGTGCTAATATACTTAAATATTTTTTTGAAAAAAAAATGTCCTTCATGATTGATTTGAGGTTCATCATAAAATTTATGTTTATTTATAACGCAAATAACGATTCATATGCACACAATTAAGTGTCAAAACTTCTTTACATTGTTTGTTTACATGGTTGCTAAGGACCTCTCTATTCAAAATGGCAAATTAGGTTAACAAATGCACCGACCTGGAAGCATCAATAAACTTTATTTCATAATCTGGTGGATCTATATCCCCAACTAGGACATTTATAAACTAATATTGTCATATGAGTGAACTTCACAACATATTTGATTTTTTTTTGGACTTTAGTAAGTCTTTAATTTAATTTTTAAAACATAAAGTGGGGAAAGAGGAAATCACCTCATGTGGAAATTATCAAGTTGGAGATGTCGATTGGCGCTACTTTATGGGTATTGTCTAGGAGAAATTGTTAGTCCAAAGTTTAAATCTTTTTATTTGATAATGTTTAATTGAACACTTTGTACCATCCACCAGTATGATATTTAATTGCGAATATGGAAAGCAAATACTTATAGATATTTAACGTATGCTAATGTAAATATATTGTGTATTTGTTTAAGAAAAACAATGTACAGTCTGATTGGAGTTAGGAAACTTTTTTTTTCTGTTAACTCATTCGTTTTATGGCACCCTTTTTGGTTAATAGCCTCTCCATTTATGTTATATGTTAATTTTCAATAGCATTTACACAGTCTTTACCGGGTATAGTTGATTTTAAATCGAATACAGGCATAGCAAGATAATATCGGTTATGGCCGAAATGCTCAGGGATTAAAAATAGATCGTACAATGGCTGGAAGATAAATGAGGCTTAGTAGGCGGTAATTCCTAAGCATGGACCCATCTCACAAAAAGGAGCATGACGATTAACGATTACAAACGATTTACGAAATCAATTCGAATATGCTGCACCGATATGTGTAACTTGAATAAGCTCTGACTAGAATACAATCTTAAACATATACAGAAGCCTGGTATGCGTTTGATTGAACTAAACCTGTTATATAGGGCAAACAAAATTCAGAAGACAACTAACTACACATGCTGCTAACATCGCGAAATAAAGTAAAAAATATATAAAAAAAACGTACTGCCTGTCTAAAAGAAAGGATCCAACTTTTAAATGACCGGAGTATCGGAGTATAAATTGCTTTATTATAAAATAATTTATTTAACTATTTTTACATTTGCTCGAAATATTAAAACCCTAGATAATCAACTTTACATCAAACCGTGATTTTAAAATTATTCCAACAAAGGACACCATATTGCAATAATATGAAATAGCTGTTTATGTGTCTATACAACTCTATAACATAGTAATGAACATGTAGGCAATTCGCGCAATAGCCAAGGCATCAAGTTTCGTGATGTTTCAATATAATTTAACAATAAGTGAAATTTTTATGTTAATTGAATTTTGTATCATTTCACTCATGTGCTATATTGATATTTACTGAACACTTTCATATATTATCTATTTCAAATTTTGACTGTAATTTTTAATATTTTGATCAAATTGAAGCGTTCTGTGAATTGTTTTTATGTTTCATTGTTTTGAAGCGTGGCAAAATATTATATCAAACTTTGAAATATGTGTATTGTGATTTGTAATCTGTCAAATTAATATAAATGAATTTGAATTTTAAAAAAAAACTAAATATATACAAAAAGGTTATATAAACATTTAAAACATTATTTCCACATTGAGGGTGATTGACATTGGCATATACCTTGGTTCTGCTCAAAGTCCTATGAACTATGAGTCACTGAATATATGCACAGTGAAAGATCTGTGCTTTTCGCCACAAAATTCATTTATAGATTCAGCATGAGCATTCAGCATCAGTCCTTTTATAAAATCAAATTACCAGTTTACAATCTTAAGTAAAGTATTGTTTCAACTAGGCGGTCTCTTATATAGAAGCAGAGTTTTGGCATAGTTATTCAAAAGAAAAACAGTTCTACATGCTAACGTGGCCCTTGCAATTATTATTTCATGCTTAACTTGAAGCAATGATAATTCTTACTTTTATTCAGATTTGCCTTATATTATAAACTCGACATCTGATTGGGAAATTTAAACTCAAATTGTCATTAATTATGGCTTATTTTTTCCCGAAACATTCACAATGTCTTAACACAAAGTTCTTGGTTAACAAAACTAAAGCACAAATCGCATTCACACTTACAGTTTGCGATTCGTTTATTCATTATATAGCATAACAATATAAATCATTCGTTAACGAAATAACACGTTTTGTGCGTTCTTTTGTTAGCAAATAGAATATTTAATTTCCAGCATCCCTCAGTCATAGAGAATACGAAACAGTCATATATCAGTTAACCATATTTCAACAAATCATATTGACACATTTTTCAGCCCCCTTATATAGTGAGTTTGTCATAATTTTATATTATGTCTGGCTATATAACACACTCTCTACTTGGGTTGATATTTCTTATTGATTTCGTTATGTCGGTTTTTGGCAATATGAGAAGAAATGCAAATTCAAATGATATAACATATTTGTTTAAAAGAACGCCTAAATAACCCTGATATTATACTCTAAGACCCATGTGAACAGCAACATCGATTTATTTCTGTGAATTCTAAGGGTTCGGTATTTTACACACCAGGTATATTTTTGAGAAGCCCAATTTTGAATAAAATAGATAAATTATAATATTTTCAGGCCGGGATCAGTATAATGAGTATGGTCTAGAGGTGAATAATTTTTTTAATCGCAAAAAAAATCATGCTTTTCATTTATCTGAATTTAACAGGTTATTGATATTTCACTTTTTTCTTCTAAATGTATTATATGTTGACGTTAATTCTAATGTCAGAAAACAAACACTTGACTGGAAGCTGTTGAGGTGTTGAAATAAGTTGTTTCATATATGTAGATGGGATTTTTCGGGGATTGTAACGAATTTTAGGGAACTTTTTTAAAAGAGTGATACGTCAGACTTTCAAATAGACAATCAGATACGGGCTCTGGTTAAAAAAATATTAACATTTATTAAAAGCAAACATATTCATATACAAGTTATTCAAGATACATAATATGTTTTGGTCAAAGTTTTCAGCATTTCCTTAAATTTAAATACATTATATTCGAACAGAACGAGTGCGCGATATCAGCGATCCCGATGACCAGACTGAAAATAAGCTTATAATATTTCTTCGGAAGTTCTTAAATGTTGACAGTTGCTTGTGAATATTTTGATGATTTCATTTGTATCCTTATTCAAACTATTTAGTCACGAAAAATATACATATGTCATTATAAAACGAACCTACTTTTTTCAATTGTAGCATGGTATTGTCTATGTGTTCATGTCTTTAACTGACTTGTGTGTCATAAAATAAACAATGTCAATTCTTTATATGAATTCTTTATATCTATATATTACCCAATTTTGTCATATCCCGACTTATACTGATTTTTTTATAGATGAATTATTATCATCATTTTTGCAAACTAGTAAATCGGCTCGATAAATGTCCCTGTTTTATGCGCCACGATATGCCCAGGGTTTTCAATGCAGTTTGGTTATACTACTAGGAGTTGAAAACCGATTAGGATACAAAATGCCACCTAGTGGATGTTTCACTCCGTAGCAACACTTCCGCAAAATTTTAAACAGCTTTTATTTTTATTTTATATTTTGTATACAGCTTAAAGGATTCTGAAAAACTAATAACAAAATGGTAAGTGACTGGTTGATGAATATTTTTACTTGTTTAATCTAGGTGGTCGTATATTTAAGTCGAGTCAAATTGCTTTGTTTTGATTCTTTGGAGAGCATCTTCAGTTTTGTTTCGCATGTAAACATATGATTGATGGATTGTTAAACTGTGTCGAAAGACTGCAGATATTCAAAATGGCCCTTACTTTGCATGACTTAAATCCATCTTAAAATGACACTTATGTTGTCCTACCGCTTGGAAACAATATAGCCTATAGTTAAGCACATTACACGGCATTTCCCCATTTTTCGTCTTTTAAATCCGAAAGGCCACATCAATAATGGTCTGGATTGTTGTACATAGCTTGAAGCAATGAACTTTTGAACAAATAATGAAAGAGACACTCACATAAGCCAATAAAAACAAACTCTGGAAGTATAAGATATCTTTTGATAGTTTTGACCGATTTCATGAAGTCAGAATGCTCAAATGGGCATAGCATGCATCAAAACACAATCTCCCTCTCAACAAGGGGAATGATAAGCACTTTTCGTGTTTCAAGAATGCTTCCTACAAGTATATTTCAAAATCTTGTTTTTTGAAGACAACTAAGAACATTTTTGTTATGAATATCTTTCAGAAAAAATGTATTCGATCAAAAATGATGTCGAAGGCTATTTCTCTTAAAAAAAATATATCTATAAAATACTAGGAAAATCATCGAGATCGTAGGGCTAAGTAAATAAATTTTGAACATTAGGCGAAAAAAAACCGCATATCTGAAATTAGATTCATTTGTATTTTTAGCCACCTAAAAAGGGAAAGAAGAAGGGTAAGAAGAAGTCTGCGAAGGCTAAAACCCCTACAGTCATCGATGGCTTGTCAACAGAAGAAATGTCTAAAGAACAGGTATACAGATTTAATTTGCCTTTAAAGAATTATTTATATACTATTTAGATCTATAAACTAATTTCATATAGATGGTAAATGCCATTTCCCGTTGACTAAAAATAAGTTGAAATACTCATGTTTCAATATTAAAATTAATCTGTCACTGATATTTTTTTTCAGTGTAACATATGTCTCGCTCACCGAATATGTTTAAATTCGGATGACCTAAATAATTAGCAAATATTGACAAATACCAGTATACTGCAGTTTCAAACCTAAATTCAATACAATGACAAGTTTTTCTTCAAAGCCAAACATAAGATACAACTTCATTGCATAATAATATGATTTGATTATTTACAGTTGGAGGAGCATATTGTCAGGCTCCGAGAAGAGCTGGATCGTGAGCGAGAGGAAAGAAACTACTTTCAGTTGGAACGTGACAAAGTAAACACCTTTTGGGAAATCACAAAACGCCAACTAGAAGAAAAGAAAGCTGAGTTAAGGAATAAAGATCGTGAGATGGAAGATGCTGAAGAACGTCATCAAATTGAAATTAAAGTAGGTCAAGTTTTTATATATATAGGCCATATATCAAATTATTCATGAAATTCTAATACTGCAGAAAGATGCAATTGTGTTATTTAAATATTTCGCTCAATTTTATGCATAATAAACTTAAGGAATAAGGCTGCCACTTTGTTCCAAATTTTGTAATTGCGTTGGCTAAGCATTGACATTTAATAAATTCTCCTATCCATTTATTAAGAAAGTAATATGTATTTACCGTATCTCTTATTTGATATGTTTCAGCCATCAAAACAACCATGTATTAATTATTTTGATGTCAAAATTCACAGATGAGTTATAATCTTGTTTAATATCTTTTTAGGTATACAAGCAAAAGGTGAAACATTTGTTATATGAACATCAAAATAACATCACAGAGCTCAAGGCAGAAAGCACTGTAGCCCTGCGACTAGCCCAAGATGACAACAGAAAGAGTGAACTTGTCTTGCGGAAGGATAAGAGAAGTCTTAAAGTAGAAATCAAAGAACAAGAGTTATCACATGAAGATGTCATCAAAAATCTTAAAAAGGTATGTGTTTGGTAGAAAAAAAACTAATATGCATATTACTATTACAATTATCGATTGTTATAAATTTGAATTACTACTCTAATAGTTAATTAAATCATATCGTCAAATTATATCATGCGACTTTCAAACATGTTTTTAGAAATATGCGATCGATTTCATTTGGCCATTTATAAAGGGTTATGTTAAGGTGAAGCTGAAAAAAAAACAAGTTATTTATATAAAAGAAGAATTCAGAAGTCACTTTGCTAACTTTGTAGAGGAGAGATGTATGTGCAGAACTTGTCGTTGAAGATTATTTCACGGATTTTGTTGTTTTTTATAATTTTCAAGAACGTTGGATTTACTGGAGTTTGTGTACGTTTTTTTTCAGTCACATGATGAAACTGTTACGGAGCTCAGAAATGATTTTGAGAGGCAAGCTCGTGAAATCGAACAGAAATATGAGAAGAAAATGCGCGCCCTTCGCGATGAATTGGATCTCAGGCGCAAAACTGAAATCCACGAAATTGAGGAGAGGAAGAACAGCCAAATCAACACCTTAATGAAGAACCATGAAAAGGCTTTCAGTGATATCAAGAATTACTACAATGATATCACCATCAATAACCTTGCGCTCATCAACACTTTGAAGGTATATGGTCAAATTCAATGTTTCAGTAACACAAAATTAGCATTTTCTGTTATAAATGTAATGTATGTAATATTAACCTATAAGCAATTATTTTAAGTAAATTTATACCAAATTATCAACAATTAACCCGTCACATTATTTTAAGACCAGGAAACAAAATGCCACAATATGCAAGTCAAACGGAATACAAAAATATAGAGTTAAGGTTGGCGAAATATAATATAACAACAGTATACGGGTACCTAAATAGCAAGACAACATAAGTGCATGTCCCATGAATGATTTCTGAAGATAAACCGTACCACTTCTTTTAACATTGAGATTTCTCTATCAATAATAACAAGTAGACGAGATGAAGGAGAAGAAAGAGCGCATAGAGAAACATATGATGGATCTGATTATGCAAATAGTCAACTGAAACCATACATACAGTACCTTTTAACATTGACCATTTCTATCAATAGGAACAAGTAGAAGAGATGAAGAAGAAGGAGGAGCGTATGGAAAAGCAGATGAACGAGGTGATGGCTGAAAACAAGCGCCTTGTCGAGCCACTGCAGAAAGCCAAAGAAGAGGTGGAAGAGCTGAGAAAAGAGCTCGCCAACTACGAGAAAGATAAACAGTCATTGGCTGTAAGTTGGAATTTTAAATATTGGAAATTAATTTAAAAAAAAAATGTTTAATAACTATATAGAAAATTGTTTGTTTCATATAGTTTTGACCTTGAAATTAACAAATATTAAACTCAAATAGCAGGATTCAATAAATGAACACTTAGAAATGTATTCATGCTTATAGTTATCGTGTGATATATGTGTATTTCAGAGTGCGAGACGTATTCAAACATATTTAAGCTTATAGTTATCATGTTATATAATCGTATTTCAGAGCGCGAAGGCGCGATTAAAGGTGTTAGATGCGGATTATAAAGCCCTTGGCTGGGAGCACGAAGTTTTGGAGCAGCGGTTTGAGAAGGTTAATTTATCTTTCACCACATTTTTTTCGTTTGATTTCGTACCCATTGTGATTTTTTCAGTTTAAGGACTTAAAATTAGTATCAACTAAACCTGATAAATATGATGAATAAACATGTCGAGGTAACTACTGTTTTGTGTAAAGCAAATTTAAGCATGTCAGGTCTATATCAATAAAAAAAAGTAGTTTGAAACGTATGTGACGATAAATCTAATGAGATGCTTTCTTTCTGCAGTTGCAAGGTGAACGCGATGAATTGTATCAGCGATTCGTCAAGGCAATTCACGAAGTTCAGCAGAAGAGCAACTTCAAGAACCTGTTGCTAGAGAAGAAGCTCGGAGCGTTGGCTGATACGTTGGAGAAGAAGGAAGCACAGCTCAACGAGGTGCTCTCGGCCTCCAATCTTGATCCTACTGCTCTCACTGTCGTTACCCGAAAGTTGGAGGTAAGTTATTAACTTAGAGGCATATATGATAAGGAATGTTTATGAACATTTTGCTGAAAATCCTGATGCGCTACTTAAGGCGAGTTTGATCTTTATATAATGTATTATGATAAGTCAATGTATGTGACTTTTACCGTTGGGGGGAGTGCTTGATGACTTTACTTAGATTAGCATACAGTATGCAATCTGTAATAAATGTTATGGCTTGAAAAAAAAACGATTATAATAATAATTATAATATAATTAACCTAGATATCTGATATATATTCGAAGCATATCCAAGTATTTTATGTTTAAAAAATATAATAAAAACTAATTTATGTGTCATTGTGTTCTCTTACAGGACGTTTTGGATTCGAAGAACAGTGCCATCAAAGACTTACAATACGAATTGGCACGTGTGTGCAAAGCACATAACGATTTGCTAGGCACTTATGAATCAAAACTTACTCAATTCGGAGTACCAACAGAAGAGCTAGGATTTAAGCCATTGGAAAGCACAGTTGGTGGCCAAGCATTGGGTCAGGGACCGGCCGGATTAGTGTCTGCACCGTCGTAATTGTTTTGCCCGTTTCATTGTGGAAACAAAACTGTTTTTATTTCAATAGAAAAATTGTAATTAAAAATATATTTTTCAATGATCAGAACGATGCTACTACGTTATAGTGTCGATGTGTTTTAAAAGATATTTTTTAACCCAAATAAAGATTGTCAAAGAAGTGTTGTCGATATTAAAATCTTTCACATAATTAAATAACAAGAACCTTGCGTATATGTTAAAGCGTATAATTTTATTTTGTTTCTTGAAACGTAAGAAGTCGAAAATGTTACAGTATTAAACATTTTAATAATAATCTGTAGTAACTTTATGGTCTCAATGCGGAAAAAACGGCAAATAGTTCGAATATTCAGGATTTCGTGTTGCTATTTATGTTTTATTCTAGAATCGTGGTAATATAATTATTTCGTACTTTTACCAATATAAATCAATTTTTAAAAGAAGTTTCTGTGTCTGTGATATAATTTATTTTATGAAACACAAGTATGAAATAATAAAAAAGAGAAAAAAAAACGTTTTTTTTCTTTTAATATGACATATCAAGGTCCTGCTTAAATGTTTCCGAAGCGACAAAAACTGTATAGCTTACTAACTATACTGCTAAATGGAGTTTAGTTTTAGCTAATAACTTTTTTATCTTACACATGTTATCTTTTTAAATTTGCACAATTGTTGGAGAAATGTATATGGTTTTAGGGGAAAACAGCTAAAACCTTGAGGTATTGCTCTAAATTGGTGCACACTTGGGAAGATTTCTAGAATCTTAGAAAATATCGGAGTTTCATTGAAATACTGCACATACGATTTTTTCAAATTTGGCTTCAAATTTTGGTAAACTATGACTCCATATATTCCAATATACATTATTAGTCCTCCGCCGCCGCTTTAGCGCGAAGCGGAGGACTATAGTATTCAGTACTGTCCGTCCGTCACTACAACAAATAATTGAGCTATCAAAAAAAATTCAAGTTTTTTATACGTTCAA
>LQRL01188088.1:0-14682 GCA_001703475.1 Hydroides elegans
ACCAGACATATTGTTTGATATTAAAAAAGTGTTAATTTTGTCTTAAAAATTTTAGTTTATTATGAAACATTACATTTATGTGGCTAATTAACCAAAAATATCATTGGTATATTGAATTTGTACGCTAATAAAGCTCCAAAACATTTAATAATTTATACTTTTTTTTAATACTTTTTTTTCGTCCGGTACTTTTTTTATACTTTTTTTTTCGTCCCGATACTTTTTTTCATACTTTTTTTTCGTTATGAAAATACTTTTTTTTCATACTTTTTTTTCCGACCACCCGCTGGCAGCCCTGGAAAATACACATGTTATAATACTTAAATCACGGAATTAGACAAAATTAATAGCTTAATGCATATTTCGAAATATCAGGAGCATGTTATTTCTACGAAGTCGAGAAGGTGTTTCGTTTCGAAGTGTTTTCGGTAAAAGTTAGAATAACACATAACCTGATATTTTAAAACTTGCAAATACACGTATGTGTATCGTTGGTACACGAGCCTTAATTATTGCACTTTAACCCGACAACCTTTTTGACAATTGTACATTCTGACGTCCCGAAAAAGAACTGTTTAAAAGTGTTAATATCGGCATTATCATATTTTAAGAAAAACAAACTTATATTACAGCGAAATCGTAAGTGATACCAAATATGCACATTTGGTGGAAATATGAACCGGAAAAATATCATCATACATCCTCATTGAGACGTAAACAAATATAAACTGTGGATAAAACAATAGA
Source organism: Hydroides elegans (assembly GCA_001703475.1). Classification (NCBI taxonomy): domain Eukaryota; kingdom Metazoa; phylum Annelida; class Polychaeta; order Sabellida; family Serpulidae; genus Hydroides; species Hydroides elegans. The sequence goes on from LQRL01188088.1 coordinate 748, forward strand.
CCGACCGTGGAATTTCAATCATGTTTGAACAACTCCAGTGTATAATTTTATTGATTTAGGTAAATTTTACCAGTGTTGATACGTATTTGCCAGTTCATTTACCTTCTGTGTATTATTACCTGCATATGAACTCAAATAACGATCGGATACATGTACTTGAATTGAGATTTCACTATCATGTGTATCCCAATTTTAGTAAAAAAATGTATTACCTGCGATGCAACACTTATTGTGCCTGCTTAACATATATATGTTTGTATTTTGTGTCATAGGTTATTACCCTTAATTAGGCCCGACCAACACGCTTGGGGACCTAGAGGGGTTTTTATATGGAGAATCTCGAACTTTTAAAAATCAATAAATTAGCAAATTCATATTTCCGGGATAGGATCAGAACCTAATGTATTTCAGTATATCTGACTGACTGTCTGTCATCGCTCTCTTGCTTATACTACAACTTGATGCTGTATCATTCGAGAATTCAAATGGGTTTCAGGTACCTAATCGATACCAAGTGGTTTAAACAATGGAAGAAATATGTTGGTTACGACAGCTGGGACACGGCGTTCGTTGGGGATCCTTCAGCACATCCTGGACCGATCGACAATGCACCAATATTGAAAGGTACTGAATATTGTTGACTACAAAAAGGAGAGTTTGATCTCTTATTTCACAATGTTGTAAATTGTTTTACTTCTGTGATGTCCCGAATTCGATTTCATGTTTTTTTTTTGCAAATTATGGTCTGAGATCCAATGTACATTGTACAATTTGATTGTTCCATTCCATATTCTGAGTAGTAGGTTATATAAAGTAAGTGGAAACGATCCGATGATATTCCCAGCCTTAATGATAAACCTACTTTGTTAAAATAAACAATTTTACGATGAACTTTCAGAGGATGGTGCTGGTGATTTGAAAGATACATTGATAGACGAGTTGGATTACCAACTAGCGCCAGAGGAAGCATGGGACAAACTAGTCAAATTTTACGGGGTCATCGAGCCTCAAAAACCCATCTGCAGAACGGTCATTGAACAAGGGATGTTTGTGAAACACTGTAAAGTGGAAGTGTACCTAATGGATCTGAAATTGTGTCCAAACAATAAAATGGATAACGTCATTTCTAAACAGTTTAGCAGAGCAGATAAGATAGGTAAGTTAAATGAGAATTTGAGAATCTTGTAAGTTTTGAGTCACATTAAAAATTGTTATTGTCTTGATTAAAGTGGTATATAGAACGATGCAGAAACATATCTGGCAATTACTATAAACCCTCTGTATGGACTTTACTTACGTATATTGGCATGGTACTGTGTAAATTGACTAAGTACGAATCCTTTCATTGCATTTTTTAAGTACAATAAAGTGATATACTGAATATATAACCATGCAATTTAATCCTTCCAATACATAATTTTCTGCTTTTTCAGATGATATCGAGAAGGCTATGCGAACGGCATTCGAAATCAAAGATGATAAAGAAGTTAGGTTGTGGAACAAATACATGAGTAATACTTATGAACCTTTGAACAATCCAAACAACACCGTACAAGACTCCGGTCTTTATGAAGGACAGGTCGGTTTTAATTATAGGTTTCAACTAACATTCACGTCGTGAAGACGATTGAAATTGTGTATAATTGAGTTCTAGTTTCATTTCCGAAACACAAGTGTCGTTCAAAACAACAACTGGGTTCCGCAAATAAAAAAAAACTTGTTTAAAACTCGTTCATTATTTTTAATCGTATACTGGAACGTTTATGCAGTCGCCTACCTGTGCGAGTGCCATTCGTAGTGATGCTTACTCAGCATTTGATTTTAATGCTGATATTTTTGCTTTAGATCATTGTCATTGAAGAAAAAAATGACGACGGCACATGGCCGAGGCAAACGAAAGAGTAAGTCTCGTTTGTTAAGCAGTAAGAGAAATATGATAATTAACAATTTCATTTAATATCAAGTTGCGATAGTGTATTTGAGTAATAAAGTTGTCAGTCCCATCAGTCGTGGATGGAATGCAATGGTCTCTTGCCGATTGCCTGTCATTTCGCTGTAAATGCAGCTCGAATCAATTTGTTTTGGAAGTGATAAATTAACGTAATTAGCTTTAAATGTCACAATTCATATTGATTGATAAAACTCTATGCTTTTCTCTGTGTTTTAATAGGAGTGTGAGTTCAACTAGTCAACAATCAACAAGCAAGAGTACTGAAACCAAATCATCATTTTCGACCAGGTAAGACTCTTCATATTCATACCCTGAAATGAAGTTCAAATTTAGGTAGCCTAGTATTAATTTGATAACATATACAAATTTGTTAGTTCTATGATTTTTTTTTTCGCACTGGCGTCCCATTCTTAACGTATTTATTTTCAACTCAAATGGGGGTTTTCGTTAATATATTTTATTCATGAAAGAAAGGTAAAAGATCCTCGGAATAGCCGCAATAAGTCTACAGATATATAGATGAAGCTTCATTCTTTATTGTAGGTCAGGCAACAGCTTCGGAAACACCTACTCAAGAAGCTCATATGACAATTACAAAAGTAGAAGTACATCTAAGCCTGGACTTTGTGGTCTGAGTAATCTCGGGAATACCTGTTTTATGAACAGTGCTTTGCAAGTAAGTTCAATACGTGTGAAAAGTGATGTAAACATTTTATTCAAGCGTAGATATCGTAAACAATTATGAACGACTATACATTAATTGTATATAATAAATTCTAATCATCCTTTTATCGTGAAGTTTGCTCATGTGTCATAAAATATACAAAAAAAACTAATAATAAATGTGCTATATACAATATAAACAACAAACCACTCATCATTTGCAGTGTATGAGTAACGTACCAGCTCTGACAAACTTCTTCTTGGCGGGCACGTGGAAGGCCGAACTCAATGTTAACAACCCACTTGGAATGCACGGCGAGATCGCCAAGAGTTACGCTGAACTTATACATGATGTCTGGTCGGGTCAACGCAGCTACACCATACCCAGAAGTTTCAAGGTACCTGACTTGTCTGGTTTCGTATGATCGTGATTCGGTAGAACACTATTAATTCTTTGGTATCATAATGTGATCCTTAGGAATATAGTCGACACCAGTATACTTTTAAAATCTAGATATCGAGGGTTTTGTTCCTTGGTATTTTTTGGTATTTGAAGAATTTTTATTGTTAATGTCGGTATCAAAATCTATTATGATTCATAAAAAAATCTCAAAAAAAATCAACCAGAACAATCTTTATCATACATTCAAAGACACATTTTGATCAACCTTTCATCTTCTTTGTAGATCGCGGTGGGCCGCTTCGCAGAGCAGTTCTCAGGGTACCAGCAGCAGGACTCACAAGAACTGATGGCCTTCCTTCTCGACGGGCTACATGAGGACCTCAATAGAATCAAAAAGAAGCCCTATGTAGAGGTCAAGGACGCCGATGGCCGCCCTGATTCCGTAAGTGGATCATTAGATTTCTAGGCAGATTTAGCTTTCGATTTAAAAATGAAAGTTTATTGACACAAATAAAATATTTGCCACACATGCCAGACTGGGTTCTGAAATAAATACTTATTGTGTCGTGAATGGTAAGTTACTATTTCTTGGTATGTATTATAGCCCTGTCTATATTCAATAGTTTGCATTGCAATTCGGATACCGTGGCATTGTATGAAACTTGAAGCGTGATATGCTAGACATCTCTAATAATAAACAATACTCAAGATATTGTGTCTTATTATCAAGATATCGCCTTGACAGTTGGTTTTATGCTCCTTAATTTTTTTTTCGATAAATCAATTTATGGCTGTTTTAATTTTTTTTTTTTCGCCATTGCAGGTTGTAGCAAAAGAAGCATGGGAAGGTTATTTAAAAAGGAATGACTCCATAATCGTCGACTTGTTTCACGGCTTGCTCAAATCTACACTTGTGTGTCCAGAGTGTAATAAAGTTTCCATCCAGTTTGATCCATTTTGCTACTTATCCCTGCCTTTACCACAGAAGAGAGAACGCCACCTAGAAATTTTCTTCATTCCATTGGACCCATCCAAAAAAGCTGTACATGTGAGTAAATATAACTACAGTAGAACCTCGTTAACTCGAGCACGGTTAACTCGAGTAGCCGGTTCAATCGGATGATTTCGAAGTATCATGTTTCATAAATTAGTCTTTCAAAACCACGGTTAACATGTCGTGTATTATGAAAATATAAATCACATCAATATCAAGCATAGTAAAAGTATTTAAATTCGGAAGAAATCAATTTCATTTCACGAAATATTCCTATTTCTTCGTTTTTAATTTTCAGTATAAACTCACCGTTCCGAAGCATGGCCAAGTGTTAGATCTTTGCAAGTCCCTCGGAGTCAAAACTGGCATAGCACCCGAAGATGTAAGTGAAATATTTTTCGTTTTAAGCAGTGTTCAATATTCAATCTTTCAAAATATACACACTCATTTAACATAAGATAAAACACCAGGTTTTAACTTGTCTCATAAACTAGAATGTCGGTTTCAAGTAAAACAATCTCTCGTGCTTCAAAATGAAAATAACCGTTAGCCTATGTTTTATTTTCAGATATTAGTGACCGATGTTTACAATCACAAGTTCCACAAAGTATTTAATCCTGATGAAAGTCTTTCACATATTATGGAAAGAGACGATATTTTCATGTAAGTTTTGCTAATTTATTTTATGGACACTTGTAACCCATTTTAGAACTTCACATCCTTTTGCACAAACTGTTTAATCATGATCTTAAAAATAGAAAATAGTAATATTTAACAAGGTATTTGAAATAAAAGTTGCAGTCCTGTTGCAAAAAAAAATTATTTTAAATTTTTACTGACAGGTATGAATTACCCAAAGGCTGTCAGGCAGAGGATTCACAAGTCATGGTGCTACCTATGTACAGGCGAGAAATCAGGTATATACCGTTTATACTGTTCTTGGCAATATGCACGATTGCTGTAGACTCAGAACATATAGATCTACGGTCTAACGTTATATCTCATTGTCAATGAGCGACCAAACGATATGAAAAAAAATAAAATATTTAGCACATAAAATGACTCATTATGACTCAAAACATTTGATCTGTAATATCAGAACGTTTATAAATCCATGTATTGTTTTTCTTTTCTAACAGGTCGACAGCAGGGTCCGCTCAATACACGCACCACACGCACTCGCTCTTTGGTCAGCCGCTCCTTGTGCCTGTACCCAAACAGAACTGCACCTACGACGTTCTCTACAACTGTGTCCTCGACAGAATGTCGTATGTTTTAAAGCGTTTTTATTCCTTATACAGAACCAAACCAAGATATTTTGACTAAAAATGTCCAAATAATATTTTTTATAAATAATAATTTAACTCTGTTTTGATGCATCCCGAAACCGCATGGATAGGAAAAAAGATCATAACTTGTTTACTAATATACATAACATATCTTTCGCAATCGATATAATCAATCATTTGTTTTAGGCGATACGTGAAGCGGCCGGAACCTGACGAGGAATGGTGGAAACTGGACGAAAACGCAATGCAAACCAATAGCAATGGTGGTCAGTATTTGCTTGAATATCTTCAAGTTAAACTTTTAAATACATCAAACGCGAAAAACATTTATAAAGTCCACAATGAAAAATGAAATTTCTAAATAAGGATTCACCAGTATGATGATATAGGTAGAAATAATTCGATTGTTCGCATATTTCCTAAAATGTTATTCAAAGAAAAGCATTGCTTCCTTAGCAAGTATTTCAAAAAGTATTTTCAGTAAATAATTAAAATCCCTTAAACAACTGGTTACTGACACCAGTAGAAACTCATATTTACATTTGTTTCCACAACAGAAGAGGATGAAGCCACTGAGGAGAACGGCGACATGTCCTCGGAAGATGAGAGCACCGGCCCGAAGCGTATGTTCACCTTCAGCATGGTCAACTCATATGGCAGTGCGGATATGGCTGCCATCAAGGACGACGGAAACCCTATTGTTTTTAGCCGTAAGTTGAGCAATTGATTTGTGCCGCAATGCGTATCATGTGTTGTTGTTTCGCTTAATATCATATAGGCCTAGGCATTTCAAATTTATATCTTAGAAATGTAGAATCATCTGTGATCATGAGAAAAGAAAATTCTGTTGAATTTCTTCTAAATATTCATTAATGCATCGACGCATATTTATTCGCATAAATAGGCAGGCTATTCATTTGTTTTGACTGACATAATCTACTTTAAGATATAAAAATATTTACTTACTTTATTTGGCCTCGCTATCTTTTTTGACCCCAAAGAAAAATATAATCTTCATATAAGAATGTGTAGTAAACAGCCTCATCTATTCTGCAGACAAATTAACATTTAACCTACCATTATAGCTCGCTCTTACGTGGCGATGGACTGGGACACGCGCGCAAAGAACCTGTTCTACGACGAGAAGTCGGCCGACCTGATGGACGCCGATGAGAGTGTCAACCGCAAGGGGGCGCCCGCTAAAAAGACGGTGCAGCTCACTGAATGCATCGATCTGTTTACTACCAAGGAGCAGCTCGGCGCCAATGACACATGGTCAGCTTAATGGATTAAAAACAGTGCCTGATTTAGCGTTTACGAAAAAAACGAAATTTGAACACCTCTGCAGTAACGACCATACTGTTTACACATTAAATTAACATTAGCTAAAACATAATTTTATAATCTAGTTTTGATTGTAATTACAAGCTTTCACATAATAAAAAATGAGCAAATAAGATTATAAAACCGAAATGAATTAATCCGAAGTTGTCAATGAAACCAATACGGTTAATTTGTATGTTGATATTACAGGTATTGTCCCAAGTGCAAAGAGCACGTGCAGGCCTACAAAAAGTTCGACTTATGGAAGTTGCCAAAATACTTGGTCGTTCACTTGAAGCGCTTCCAATACAACCGCTACTGGCGAGACAAACTCGACACGCTCGTTGAATATCCTTCCAGGTATGAACATGTCAAATCCTAGTCTTAAATTTACATGAATATGATTCGATATTATCACATGATATCCCTCCAAAGATAATTTCGATGTCATCAAATGTAGTGCAGTCGTTCGTCCCCGTTGCAGGAATCTGGTAGGTCATTTTCCAATAAAAACGTGCATCACGCATTTTATATTTTTAAGGGTTGGCCTTGACGTTAAAGCTAATCGCACAATTCCACTTGTTAATGCACAAACACATGTACTTTACAAATTCATACAGAGGGTTGTCGATGAAGAAGTGGATCATCGACCAGAACCACGAGGAGAACACCATGTACGACCTCATCGCCGTTTCCAACCACTACGGCGGCATGGGCGGCGGACACTGTGAGTTAAAAACACCAAACTCAAATACAAAAAAAAATCATGCATAATAATGATATCTTAACTATAATAGGTAAATTTGAGGCTATGTTTGAGTGTTTTGAATGGTTAATCAGTAGGCTATCCCTTCTTATCGAGCTAAGGACGTATATTCAGCACTTAAATCGTTTCGACTTTTCCGCTTAGTTTCTACTCAATCTGATGAATTGTTGAGATAGGTATCTTAATAATTGATGTTATATCTTCGATCAACTAAATGTCGCTAATAGAACATACATACCTCGAACGTCGTGTCTCTTCACTTTAACAAATTACCAACATTGTTTGTCATAAGTTAAAATGTAATTGTGAATTGGCATAGCTTATTTCGACATTTTCCTTTAGATACTGCATACGGAAAGAACCGCGACGGGCACTGGTATTACTTCGACGACTCCAGTGTGTCGCAGTCTTCGGAGGAGGAAGTTGTGGTGAGTTTTACATTTCCTTTGGTTCGAATCCAAAGACACATAGGCATTATCGAGACTAATAATTTTAATAATTTTATTTGAACACATTTGTTAACGTTTTTGATTGGCTCACCGTGAGTTTCCTCAGTAAAGAAAAAGAACAAAAGTTGTAGTTTAGAACACATTTTTCACTTTTCACAGCAATTTCTTTGATGTTAAACGCAAGCTCTATATTTGCTTTGCTTTCTTCCACAGACAAAGGCAGGCTACGTGCTCGTTTACCGTCGCCGCGGCACTGACGATGAATGTGACACTGCGCTGGCCAATGGATTCGCCAACGGCAAGATCGAAGATGATATGGATGTCAATTGAGTGTAGGCTACTTTGACTCATTAGAACAACATATGCTGGGATTGACTGCATATGTGAATTGAATTGTAGCTACTCATACCTTTTAGGACAAAATACTTATGCATACAATGTATGTCAAAATAAATGTGGCTATTCGTATATTTTAGGAAAACAAACTTGACGGACTGCATATGTGAATTGAATTGATTGTAGCTAATCATACCTTTTTGGACAAAATACTTTTCTTATGTTTAACTGCAAATGTCATACTCATTTAGGATCTTTAGGATAATTATCAAGTAATCACTTGACGGTACTGAATATAAGTACTCATTAATTTAATAAGAATAAACGAATCACTTGACGGTACTGAATATAAGTACTCATTTATTTAATAAGAATATTTTGAGTTTTAGGTATTCTGATGGAAATTGCAGGGGTTCGATGTCGTACTTTGTGTTTGGCAAAAGTGTCGTTTATAGTATCATTTTAAATACATTCTGGAAGAAATATATCCTTGAATATGAAGTAGAAGTATATCCATGAATATTCAGCAGAACTTTGCATGAATGATCAAAACGTTGTGTATAATGATTTAAGGGCATTTTTTATACATGTATATGCCGTTTCTAATAACCGTTAAGACTATATTTAATTTGCTATCGAATATTTAGGTAACTTTTATAAACAACAAATTTTGATTAAGAAAACTATTTTTGAGTAAACCAGACTTTAAAATAACGTCTACATACTTGCATTTACTTGGTTGTTTGATCTTCAACAACGGATAGTATGTTATGAATATGGATAAGATAAAGGTTATGATCAGTATCTTTGTTTCCTCTAGATATGACAAAATAGAAATGCAAAAACAATATACTCAATGTTTCTTTCATTATTGTTCAATCACATTTGAATATTGCTATTTAATCTCAAATTGATTTTACATTTTCATGTCAATTCAACCTTTTCATCTTCAAGTTTGCTTATTAATCTGCATTTTGTGCTATATGAACAGGCATGTGCAATGTGGCGTTATAAATTACATAACCATTATAATTCGCATATTACTGATCGCCAGTGCCTTTGTGTGTTAATATATATTCTTAAATGATTGCATTTTCTTGCTTAACAACACAAATCGTACTTTCAGAGTGCTTAGCGTATATGTACATGTATTTTACATCAAATTAAAAAAGAATGCTCAGCATTTGTTTACAAACCGTTAATAAATTTAGTTTCTATTAGACCTTTGGTCCTAAAATCGAACCTTTGATCAAACTTTGAAAAAAAAGAAACAAAAACACATTTCTTCATGGATATAATCTTTGCAAAAGTGTTTTCGTGATTTCTTATTGTATTTTCACTTGAACATAAAAAAAAGTTAAACCGACGCATTCAGATATGAGTTTGAAATAGTGAGTTGATTTTATATGTAAATTATTGAAAACAGTATTTTCCTCTAGGTTTGCCTATAATCACCCTATGTATATAAATAACTTTAGAAAGAGATTTATGGTTTGTTTGGCCCCAACCAGGTCGGTTGAAGCCCTATAGACTTTGTTAAAGAAAGTACATTATTAATTTATGGATCTTTTCTTTCAGTCGCCGCAGTGCTTAGTGATAAAAGCAACCAATGTGCTACATGTAGCATGTATAGAATAATATATGGATCTTCTAAATGTTTTGTGATATCTAAATAGGTGTAATTATGTCGTTTTGTAAACATATTTTTAAGAATAAACAGTTGTGATTGTTTCAATATTGTTTGTATTTGTTGGATCGATAACACAATAGCTCAATGATAGTGTGTAATGTTTTTGAAACATTTGCGTTTGCGTATGTAAACACACGCTCAATGAAGATGGTGCGGTTGAGATACATTGTTTTAAGCTTTCATAATAGATTCATGATCCAGCGCTTCCTTAATGCACTACAGTAAGTCTACTTTTCACATATTAAAAACAATTAAACCTCAATTTATAGATAATTGATATATATGGCGATGGGGAGACACTTTGGGCGAGTTAACCACGGAAAATCCTTTTGCGTTCAGGAAAGACATCGAACGTCAATCTTTTCCTTTTGGTATCCCTTGGTATTATCTTTGGGTGTACTAAAATCTTTTCCCATTTCGAAGGCCTTATTATCCCAACCCGAATGGCAATAAGAATATCCCATACTAGAAGATTTGATAGAAACTTAATTCCTCATAGGGATAAAATAAGAATTACAATTAAAATGTGATAAGCTACCATCTGGCATCATATGTATGAACAACACAAACGCATAATTCAGTTTAATGATTGTATTGTGTATGAAAAATACTTCGAGTGTGTATACAAATAAGAACACATTGAAAGCGCTTCAACAGAATCCAGCGGAAACAAGCAACTATAAATCAACAATAATATTTCATCAAAACCATAATAAAACATCTAATGCTTCTAAATTGCAAAACTGCTTACGACATAATCAGTAAACAATACGGCATTTCATTATTCAAAATCGGACATGAAGTTGCCTTTAATCACCACATGTAAATATGCAAATGAATTTTGAATTGAGAAACTTAATCCTTGTGATGCAAACCAAGTTTTTAACTATCTAAATGTCAAATACATACCAAGAAAATATATTGTTAATTAACATTAATTATCATTGGCTACTACTTTTGCTTAAGCACGCTGTTTGATATAACATGAAAATGTAATGTATGATAGTAGACTATTAAATAAACCGATTTCAGTGAATGCTACGAGTCCAAAAAACTGAATTGTTAGAACTTCCGCATGTAAAACGGACAATTGAGGCAAAGATAAGATCACCGGCTCTCTTGTTGCTGTCTTGTGTCACTATATAAGATTATTAACGAATAAATGCTGCTTTTATCTTTTAAAATAATGACTCGAAAACACACATACTAAACACCATATTTCGGCCTCGTGGAACCAAATGCGGAATGTTTACAACCAATACAAAACTAAAGGCTTTATTTAAACATTGAGCTAACTATAGAATAGAATAAATTACATATTTGATGTCAATACACATTATCATATCCTCCACTGTTTTGTTTAATTATTCCGAACGTCGTAAAAACTTCGGTTTGTTATACAAAATTGTTTTCACATGTAATCTATTCCATTTATTTATTACAAACGGAATATATTTTGTGAAATGATGTTGATAATATCATATTTTTTCCCTGCATGATTACAAAATTTACCATTAACTAACAATTACTTTCTATATCCTGATTTCTACATCCCAGTAAATTAAACTTCATTACTCATGACCTATAATCACAAAATTCATTTGATAGGAACTAACTCTAATCACATCTTCCTTTGTAAAGGCTCTTCTTATGAAAAAGGTGTCAATAACAAACTAGAAAATATCATTGAGAATGAGAAAATCGCGATATTTTGTTCCCAACTTGAAACCTTTTTAAGGTTTTTTGAAAAGAAAAAACAAATCCCAAAAATAAAACCCGATTCCCCGATCAGAAACAAACCCCATACTTAATAAATATGCATTTATTTCTAGCAAGTACCTCCCGCTCACAAAATAATATCCCAACAGTTTGTGTTTTATGACTAAAGCCATTGGTATCATTTGACCAGACACTAAAAACCAACGTCATTTTCACATCATGTTCACGTCATTTTCATGGGCATGGCATCGTGGTCGCGTAAGCGGTCCATGTATTCGCGCAGATCGAGGATACAACGTTGGCCGATTTCCTTAAGATTCTCGCGCAGACTGTACTGTAGCTTTTCCTCTAGACTCGGCTCTTTGCTGCGAATGGATATATGGCAAAGGGTAAAATATATGTATGAAGGAAAATTATAAACCTCTACATAAAAACCTATAACAAGACATGAGGAAATGCTTTCAAATAGTTATCCTTGATTGAAATATAACACAGATAGTTCTATACATGTGTAGCCTTACCTTACATATATGAACGGTAAAATATATCTAAAGAATAATTATAGCGTGTTTAAACACGGCAATTAAATGAAGCTATAATATGAGGAGAATCGTAAGATATTAACATATCATATGGCAAGATATTCAATATGGCATATAAAGCGTTGAAATAACTCTAGATATTATTTACTTTAGTCAAGCGGAATTACAACCACAACATTTTTCAAGAAGTTAAGCGGAATTAATGTAGCTAACATTAAGTTCAGGTTGGATTCTTTATCAATGAAATTTGACAGATAAATATTTCCATGCTTTAAAAGATTACCTGATAAGCATTTTGACTACAGTCACGAACGTCTCACAGTCGTTCTTGTAAACCTGTTAAGAGAGAAATATATCATTGATCGTACTCAATCGCTACTCTATATTAAATCATATACCCTGATAAAAGTATTTTATATGAGACTACACTATGGCAATCATTCAAACGATTACTGAGACACTTGTATATGAAATTGTATAGGATCACAGTTATCTATTTGGTCTTGAACCTTGACTTTCGTCAATTATCTTTACCTCCTCTTAACTACACACAAAGCATTCATTGAAAGGCATATATATTTAAACTTCCTCATATGCGAAAATGCACAATTTGCGACTTCCTTGTTTTATTATGGCTTATATAAACTATAATACATCACAGGGATGTGAGCGATCTTTGCATAATAAAGCGGAATTTCTGGGGAGAAACAAAAAAATACAGCTGGGGGTTTAAGGGGGCGCTGCAAGCCCCCCTGAACGCTTTTGGGGTTTTAAAACTCATATGGCTGTTTTAGCTACATTTTAGTAGGATAAAGACGGCAACAATTATTTCATTTTTATAACCAAAAATAAGTCATTTATCTTTCATTTCATATTTATTTTTAACATTATGATATAATATAGCAAATACATTTAATATATATAACAGGGGTGCACCTTAGCGGTCGCACGGTCGCATATGCGACCGTCGTTTCGTTTCGCGAGTGTCGTTTGAGACGACACTCGCGCTAGTGCGAATGTCAATTCGATGGAAATACACATTGTGATAAATACGTTTATTTTCAAACACCTAAAAAATGCGCTCGCGCCTTCGGCACTCGCATTTAAGGTAAGTTATGTTCAAGTTTAATATCGCGCGCGAATGTCACTTTGCCAGCGCGAGTGTCGTTTTGGATGACGGTCGCGCAAGCGCGACCGTCGATTTCGGGTTAAGGTGCACCCCTGTTATATATTCTTTAATTAAAGATTAGTGAATCTTCAGATATCTAAAATAGTCGATCCATGAAAAAAAAACATTAAATTCCTCAAAATCAAACAAATCCAGGGATGTACTTTTTCTTGAAATGAAGGCTGCACGCGCGACCTCCCCTAAAACAATAGTCGTGCGGCCAAAATAAAAGTGAATATTCCACAAACAAATGCAAACTTCACATACACACTTAACTATTAATTGTGTATTATTGGAACAAACGCAGACAAGTAGCACAACTCAAAAAATATTTTTGAATCAGATGAAAAGTCTTGTCGAGAAAACTTAAGAAAGTCATTGGATTCCTCTTTGGTTATCGAAACCTCAGAACGCATCTATATCATTCTAACGAAGCAAGATTTACCACAAATCGATCTTAGATCAAAAGGCGCTCCTGCTGTCCAATTTGAATTTGCACTAGAAACTAGAAACGTTTTAAATTGGTAGCGCCGAAGGCGCAAGCGATATTTTAGTGATTTTATTTCGTAAGTTCTTGGGTAATGATTTACAAGCGCATATTAATAAGGATCTTGCCATCTCATAGCTTAATGACCCCCTCCC
>LQRL01188088.1:32743-43868 GCA_001703475.1 Hydroides elegans
GACGTGACATTTTTATAATTCTTTTATTATTTTGTTATAACCAAATGATACCCACTCCTATTAAACGTATTTGACGATCGAAGTATTATGGTGTGTAAAATCGGTCAATAGATAACCTCCACAGCAGGGCAACTTCGATTGTGACGTCATAATCACGTAATCACAGCATAAGTGGCGACAAGTGCAGGCTGTATTGTTCAAATGGTAAGATATAAGCAATCATAACTCTGCTTATATAAGCAATATAAGCACAAAATAGCACAACTTTTATGCCCTAGCTCCCAAGGAATATTTTAAACCAAGTTTAATTAAAATCGGCCCACATCTTTCGGAGGAGTAGCATTTTCAAAAAAAGTTAACGAACTAAACAAATAAATATATATATATATACATATTTATGCATAAATAAATAACGGTCAAGCGGTGGGACAACCCCCGTCTTGCAAAGCAAGCCGTGGCTAAAAAAAACTTTAACATGTGGCCACTTACCTTTTTGCCTTGCCACTCGATGATCTTGCTCGTCAGTCCATCAGCCAGTGGTGCGTCTGTCTCGTTGTCGATAACGTTGCTCATGAGCCACGGGAAGCAAGTGTCGCCCGCCATCTCCACCAGGCTGTCGATCCCAAAATCTGGGCAAATAGAAAATTAATAGTTGTATGCTGATATGTGGTTTCAATATGCGACTTTACAAAAACGATTTAAAGCGGGATCTTTGTGCCAATTCTTAAAAAGTGAAAAAAATGATAGCATAACGTTTTAGTCCTAAAACAGTCTTAAATCATAAAAAAATAACATGCATTCTCCAATGAAGCTCTACAGACATGGATTTCAACAAAAATATTTAAATATCAAACAGCATGAATTTACACTTTTTTATTGGGAGTTGTGACGAGATATTGAAATTTTATGTTATCAATATTAGACTCATGAGACATGTTTGACATAACAGGTTGAATTCTATATTGATAAATGACTTTGTTATATTTTTTAATCAAGATTTATTTTTATGAGGCATCCATTTGCAGTAAACAGACATAAAGGCATATGCCGCATTACCGAAGTCGTGATTGCCATAGACGGCACAGTGAACACCGAACGCGTTGAGTACGGGCACCATTTGCTTTCCCTTTGTCACAGCGCTCACTGCAGAAAAGGATAAGAAAAATTAACAAAGAACCTGACCAAAAGGGACAAGCAATATCCATAAAATCCGATCAAGAGGCATTTGATAGTCATCAAAACAATGATGGAGTTATAGTGTTAAACATAATTAAGCACTCGTCTAGTCATGAAATATATCAAGCGGTAATTGACTTAGCTGTAACTTACGAATTTAAGTTCAATCTTGGCTATAATGGAATCCCAAAAATAAAACTATGTGCCTATAAACAAACTATATGAATGCATTCAATTCGCTTTTTATGACAAATTGTTGGTTGAAATAGATAATAAACACATACTTATAGACGGATTAAAAGCATCTCCACTAAACAGCACGAGCGGATTTAAGCCACTGCGTTGCTGTATTGCAGTTTTGAACCTTGAAGCCCCTCCCACCGGCTCCTGAAAATTATATATAAACAGTCTTTTGGTATCTTGGACAGAGAGTTAAATAAGATTTTAGAAAAACATGCAATGGTTGTAACAGGTACAGCAAGATGTATGTTTTTATTCATTAAATTATTTTCATTTACGCACATAATGTACATAAAATTTATGAACGGAAAGGTAAGGCAATGTAAGAGCAAATCAAAAGTAGTATTATATCAAAGCATAGTTCAGCCCTTGCCAAAATTAGCCTTTTACACCAATACAATGACCAGCTAATCCTTTCTAGAGTATATGCACATAAACAATGCTTAACTGATAAGGTGAAACTGTGCTTATAGCGCGTAAAGTACATGTCTATTTGGGCAAAGCATGCCTGTTTAGTACATAAAATGCAAAACGGCAATACGATAATATATCTTGGATACTTTATCATCCAACAATTACTCCTTTTATTAATGGTCATATAAATGCCAATTATGATTGAAACAAATATTCACAAAAAGTAGCGGATCCAGAAATATTTAATCGGGGAGCGCCAATAAATAATATCTTACAGTTGAAGGAGGGGAGAGTCATTGCATTTGTTATATAATTAGAGCCGAACGGAGGGCGCCCACCGCAAGCCCCCTTTGTAGATACGCGCATGCACTCGACTTAACTACATGTATATTGTACAACGACACGGGACACTCGTGCAGTCTATAAATTGGACAATAAGTCTAGTAAGGCACTTCGCATACCTGTTCTTGTGGCTCAATATTGTAGACATCGTTGAAATGCAAAATGGTTAGCACATTCGATTGGGACGCTTCGCCCATATTGTCGCTCTGGCCCTCCTTGGGCTCACTGCATGCCGTACCCTGTTGATTGCGTTGGCGCTGCGAGGAAGCTGACAGTGGTGCGCTTGCTAAAGTGTGTATTGCGTATTCATTGAGTGACAATCATAAAGTTTCGTTACTTTAAAACCATTGTAGTTTTCGGTCTTGAGCTTTAGCATATTCGTTACGGATACGATGTTTTATATATACCCGGTATGTCTATATATTAATCTGAATATTACATGCATTAAATGATATCTACCTGCTATGATTTATAAGCCATTTTGAATGTGTACTAAATGTTATAATACATCAACAGTTTTTTTGTATCAATCGGAAGGAGAAATAAAAAGTGTTTACTCAATTCATAACAAGGATCAAGCATGAATATCAATAATCTTATAATTAGTTTATTATCAGATAATTTTGGCGTCTCGTCTGTTTTCTCATATAGCCATTCCTATCATTTATAACTTCAAAACTAAAATTGAAAATTTGCAGAGAAAAAGTTAAACACATTAATGCTGATTAAATACAAAATATCATGACACATCAATACAGTTAGCAGTCATATATTATTGTATAGCTATATGTGACAAGGGGGACAAGTTAAGCAACAACGATATTCCTCAAATATCGAAGCATAACACTAACACTTACAATTTTATACAACAAACACATTCCTTTTCTCAATTTGAGTATTGAAAATAAACTCCTCCAAATAAAACCTGAGAGCGAGTAGCTCAGAATCCCACGGACATGTGCAACGTCACAAACTGAACCCTTGATGTTGAGCATCAACATTTTGTTATAAGCAACAAAAAGAGAAAATCCGGTTACCACTTCAGTTGATAGATTTAGGGATTTGACAAGGTTCGAACCAAAAGAATCATTTCGATAAAAAATACAATTTTAAAAAAAAATCGACAAGTTAGTTTCGATCAAAGTGAAACCTTAATTCTATCTTTATAATGTTTCGTTGTAGGCTCTATGAATGAGAAAAACAGTTGACTACGTTCATTGATAGGAATGTATTACGCAGAAAACATACATACCCTAAACATAATAGATTAAGAAAAACGTTTGACTGTGTACAGGTAAACGGTATCTATTACCGGCTACAATGAAGCTCTGTTCGTTATTGCTTTTCCTTTTTCCTACTAATTACTAATAACAAAACGGAGGACTAAATCAAAATAATGTTAGAAAACGACTGTATATTCTATATTTGATGTTATGATTAGCATACTTCGACATACTTCATGTGCAACTTTTGAAATGCGACTTGAAACTATTTGAAGAATTATAGATTTTTATTTTGAAAATCAACATCGAAAACCGCCATTGCAAAAGAAATTATACCTTGAGTTGACCCTCCCTCTTTTTTAAACTCAACATCCACATCATAAATGAGGTTTGGAACAAAATAGGTTTTTAAAATATTACGCTCAATATATATTATTTTTCAAGATTTTAATACTGGTATTCAACAATTTTCTATATAATCAATAAGATAATTCTAAAATTTAGCCTTCATTACGTCGTGTAGAGCCCGAACCCGATAGAAACATAGGAAAAAATGTTTAAAATAAGATATAAGTCAATAAATAAACTAAAAACTGGTTTTCTTAAGATGTACGTCATTATGCCATGAACATTTGTCCGAGGTTACTCGGTCTATCAGACGATGTTTTGATAAAAATGTGAATCTAAACAAAATAAATTAAATTGTACATATTAATATTAAAACACTGTGCATCTTTATCATGTGCGAGATGTCTACCATTATGATGGTGTTGTTCTTGAGAATTACTTCGACTTGAACCGCAACCCATCTTAGAATAAAAGCTATAATATAAGCAAGACGATCCAACATTAAGTAAAATTTAACTTGTTGACTATCTTAAATCAATAATTTAATTCGAATATTCGGCCCATTTGAATCATTGTAGCTCAAAGTTGTCGTTGCGAAAGACTTGCAGGTCAGAAGGATATGGTCTATCGGTTGATATTTTGCATGTTGTGTTACAAAATGTTGAATACCTTCGGTTTCGCGAAAGGTCAAAAGGGAACATTTACACATGAAGAGCTCACATTCGAGCAAATAACCTAATCTCTGATGTTTTTTTTTAATATACACAAGTAAATAGCATTTTATTCTTTAAAAGATTTGAGTAAATAAATATGTATAACCATGGAAAAAGTTTAACGAGGCTAAGCAAGGGTGCACCGAAAAAGCGTCGACTTCTTGTTAACAGCTTTTATATATGCGTCTTAAAATTTAAAAATGCAACAATTCTAGAGGCATTTTGGATAACGTTTAAATATTTATTAACGTTATTATTCCACTTTATATTAGCATTATTTAAAGGCTAAAAATGACGCATACCTGTATTGTAGCATTGGTACAATAACATGTTCTCTTGAATTATCCAAACGAGTTTATTAATATGCTGAACGAGGCTAAGTTTGAGATAATCAATGCCTACAATAATATAATCTACAAGTATAGAAACGGCCGCACCCAGTACACGCGTTTATAAAAATGCGCAGAAATGTCTAATTGCAAAGGGCAAATTCATTTCGGTGTGAAAATTGTGTTTAGAAAGCCCAATTTTTACTACCTTTACTGTTTGCGAAGCGCGTTCGGCTCTATTTAAAATAATGACAATCGCCGTTAAAATTACGCGACTGTGACGTCAACAATGCAATGACGCACTCACTATAGATACAATGGGGCAATTTCAGTAACCGCAGTTTATGTGTAGTTACGCGTGAATCCATGGAAGAGTACTCAACTTTTTTTCAAAACTGGACGAAATGCTGGATATCAGGAAATAGGCATTGATTATCTCAAACTTAGCCTCGTTCAGCATATGTATAACCATGGAATGTCATTTTTATGAAACTTTTTTTTCAATTTATGTTGCCTTATTGTTGATTATCTGGAGCGACTTAAGTCAAAAGTATTTCAAGATAGAATCCGTTTAAAATTACGGTGTACATAATTCGGTCAAGACTACCAATGGTTCTGGACCAGTCGACGTCACGCCATAGTTACGCCCACCCAACAATTAGGTAATTCTAGCAATGTTATTGGACGGGAAATTTTACTTCCTAAATACTACCCCCAAACATCGAAAAAGAAATAGCTGGTGATTGGTCAATCTTGAAGGCGAAGGACAGGCACCAAGAATAAGAAGGCACATTCAATCATGTATGGGTCTTTATTCAAAGGCTGCACTGAAGCATATTTAAGAAAATAATATAGGCAGACTGAGAAAGGGAACCCGATTCTAACCCTCAGATTGTGGAATAATTATGATCTATTCTTGCAGACCACTGTCCTTCACCTTCAAGACTGGCCAATCACGAGCTATTTCTTTTTCAATGCTTGGGGGTATTAACTAGCAAGTAAAACTTCTCGACCAATCACACTCCTTGAACCCCAATTATTTTGGGGAACGTAAGTATATGGTAATGTAGGTTGGTCTCGAAGATTTTTTTTTAAATGGGCGATATTATAAGAAAATTACATTTTAAAGAGAAAATCCTACTTATAACAACAATAAAATATAATGGATACTTTTTAATTTATAATACACATCCAACAATTAAAATGCAAAACATACATCTTACTCAATAAGGTTATTTGAGCTGGTTGATTTTTGACAGCTTTGTTTTTGTTTACATAAACCGGAAATCACTTACACTATTACAGTAGTGTATGTAAAAAATATCTTATATATTTTAGATATATGTAGATGCTAGAAATGTACTACAGCATTTATCGGGATTTATTTAACTTAATTCAAAAAGTGTATTCCATTATTTAAGGATAACACACCACTAACTTAGAAATAATGAGAAATAACAATTAGTTGTTTTCTGCTTAAAAATAAAACTAGAAATGTACTACCGCAAGGTGGCCCGGGATTTTATAAACTAATTAAAATAGTGTATTCTACAATTTCATGATAGCACAATGTTTTTCTTAAAGTCTGCAAAAGATGTACTTTTCACCAACCATGATAGAAGGGCACTCCACGACCAAATTTTTAAACAGTGTTAATTTGAGCATAACAACACTTGATACATTGAAATATACAATTAAAAAATTAAAAATCGAATTTATAAACATATTTTTACAAAAAGGTGTTCCTATTTTTGTAGCTAGCTGGCCTCAATTCGCTCTTCTAGCTAGCTTAAATATGGAGAGGAACACCTTTCGTGAAATTGAAAATGGAAATACACGTATATACAACCGATTTTTGATTATAATTCAATTTAGCATGCATAGCTATATGTCTATAAATAAAATTGGAATAAAATTGTCTAATGATTTCGTAAAAAATGTATTATTATTGAAAAAGTTGTTCCTTAAATTCTTGTAGCTAGATAGCAATTTTTAAAAGTTTGTAGCTAGATGGATTTTGAAAAGGAACACCTTTTAGAGGAACACTTCATGGGGTGCTCTTCATGATACATGCAGCTGAAATAATTAAGAAACAATGTATATTTTTATTCAAACTACAATTATATGTATTTCCTTTTCATGCTCCTTTTGTTTTGTCATCGTTCATTTATTTGATGTATCTTAATAATCTCCATTATATTCAAACATAGAAAAAATGTACATGATTGATATATTATTGCAGCTGTAATTGTGCATTCGAAGCCAAAGAATAATAGCAATAACTTTGCGATTGGCTGCTGAACTCAGATAAAATACAATGATTAAATAAAATTGATGCTTGATACTGTTATATAAATATTTGTATTTTTCTTTATATATAATGATTTTACCAAATAGGTTAACACTGTTAAATATCGTTTATTTAACATTTAAATCTTCATTTACATTTTTATCTTTACTT
This sequence comes from Hydroides elegans, assembly GCA_001703475.1. Lineage (NCBI taxonomy): Eukaryota > Metazoa > Annelida > Polychaeta > Sabellida > Serpulidae > Hydroides > Hydroides elegans. The sequence continues at coordinate 39,990 of LQRL01188088.1, forward strand.
GATTGTCTAAGCACTTTCGATTGCACCTGCTATTTAAGACGTTAATTGCCACTTGCTTCATGTATAACGTAGCACTTATTTAGCGCAATGTAAAATAACGACAATTGTTATTTCCAAGCAAATTCTATTCGATTTCTTTAAAATACGATTTTATCACTTTTAATGCATTTCTCTCCGTTCTTGCTTCGTTGTCGGTGGTTTGATTACTATAACTAATGATTTGAAATAGGTTAGATACCCACATGACAGCTATTAAGATTTCGAAGTGGGGCTTATCTTTTATCGCCCATTTCTTATGATTAAAAATTGTATCAAATTCGTATTTATGCATACTATTTAATGATTGCTGTATGGCTTAAGAAATTGGCTAAAACAACGCATTATGAGAAACAAGATGAAATGATTTTGTAATATCTTCACATCTTTCATATATCGTTGATTCGAACATTGAAATTTTCATTTCAATTTGTACTAATTTCCATTTGAACTAATTGAATTATCATAGTACTTTCGTGTCCAAAAAAAAAATAAAACGGGAGTACCCAATTGATTCATTTATGACGTAATAATGATTTTGCCTGATGTAAAAATACGCCAATTCTTGTTACCAAGCAGATTCTTTTTTCTACTTATTTATTCAAAATAAGTTTCAATTGTCAATGTTTGTTTTGGATTTGTTGTTGGAATTCGAATATTATTATAACCATTATTTCAAAATAGGTTATATTCAACCATGACGTCAAATAAGATTTCCAAATGGGCTTATCTTTTATCACCCATTTGATGACATTAAGATTGAATTAAACTATTTTTACTCTAGCTAATTGATTAGTACTTCGAAGCATGAAAAAATGGCTTAAATAACGCATTTTTTATAAATAAATAAGATGATGTCATTAATGAATTCACATCTTTCAGTTGCCCGGTACTTGATTCAAACATTATCGTGGAAATAAAGGGGGATTACATATTCACCATGCTGTAGTACCCCATGATCAATCCGAAGTTGATTTAAGAAGTTATAGTTATCTATACTTGTGACTTGTTTAAAGATAGGTGGCTTGCGGCCCCGCGCCGATGAAAGTCGACATGTAAAACATCTAAATATTTAAGTTTTATTCAGTGTCATTTAATTACTGGATTTTATAACGATTAAGCATTCTCTACTGATATGATTAAAAAAAACAGAAAATATCAAAATACAAACAAAACAAATCTTTTGCATGCAAAATAATCACATTTTACAAAAATCGGTTAAGGAAAACTAACAACACTTTTATGATCATCTAAACATAACTTCAGGCAAGTTCGATTATATTTGACTACACGTTGATTTCATCACATTTGATGGGCTTATTCAACCAGCTTTGAAGGCATAACAACAGACGAACAACATATTTCCTCCTTTTATGAGCTATGTATTCATATGCATTTTTGTTAAATTATGGCTTTTTCTAACTCGTTATACGTTTTGATGATAATGCAATTATAAACTTACCATAAACTATGTCAGTCATTCTTGTTTCTCATCATATAAGTTTAAAAGCAATAAATTATGTTAAATTCACTAAAATAATCATTCAAACTTACCCACGCCATGTGGTAGTACCCCATGATTAACCCGAAGTTTATTTAAGCAGTAATAGTTACATATACTTGTGACTTGTTTAAAGATACGAGGCCTTAATGATGTGGTTGATTCATAAAAGTTATAATCGATGCTGGTTTTACTCGATGCTGGAATCTTAGAATTGAAGGGTCTGTTGGCGCGATGTCTGCGTGTAGCACACTTGACAGTTATTGATACCACAAATTTCTGTCAAAAAAACATCATATGCGATATCAAGTTGAGATGCATACTCTCTCCGAATCCTTATGTAAATGTAAAATGGATATTCATTTATCAAACACTAATAGATACTGAATAACTAATACGAAGAACTCCTCACTTGTTTTATAAGAATGTGTGTGTCGTCGATAACTCACACATTGAGTATATGTTTCAGCATTAAGCCCACATTCATGTCCAAGACTCAATTATGTTCAAGGGCGTTCAAGATGTTCTGGATGTTCAAGATTCATGTATCATATATTACATTATATCAAACAAGCAAAGCCTATTTTGAATCAATTACCATGCCTTTTGTGTAATCCGTTCAATGGTTGTGTATAATCCTTTGATAGAGCTTTTCAAAAGAATAATGAAACTATTTCCCTTAAAAATTTAAAAGCTTTATTAATTTCATGAAACATTTGACATAGATTATACAAATATGGTTTAAATATTAAAAAATGGTATATACACAACAAATTATACATTTGAAATGTTGAGAGCATTGAGACAATCTATGCGAGTGAGTCACGGGGAGAGAGATAAGCAATATTTAGCAATGGGCGCATACACTGCTGCAGCGCTCAAGCTTTCATTGAAATGGATTACCAATTCATGTCTCGTGTAATTACATTGTCGATGGTTTATGGTGTGTAAAACATGCGTGTTATAAAACTCATTGTATGCGATGTTATATTTGTAAGGAAAGTAAAGAGCACATAATTTTGCATAATATTTTAACTGCTTTTTAAATTTATGATAGACATTCAAAAATACTTAACGTAGAAATTATTCAATATTTCTAAATACTTGGATTAAAAAATGGATTGTTTCCATTGATCAAAAAGTTGTGTTTGTCTACAATATCCAATATAAAAAAAATGAAATCGAAATCTATTCATGTATTTAACAGTGTACGAAAATCTCGCAATCCTTGCAAAACATTGTTCCATTATCTCTGTTTTCACACCATTTAGCAACTCACAATTATAAGGATTGCAATTTTCTTTACACCAGGGGTCTGTGTGATTCTTAAAATGAAATTTATCAGCTTTTATTTCTATCTCTGTGAAAATTGAACTATACGTCTGTAATCTTTTTTTTTTCAAATATTTCGATAAATGGCAAGCATCATCATATGCGATGCATTGAATATTTTGGCTGATAACATAATCTAATGTACTTTCAACCTGTGATATGATTTCTGAACCGAATATTTCATTCACAAAAATCATGTTACCACAGGGATAACCTCCAACTAAAATTCCCGCGGTGCGTTTATGAAAACGTAATTTGTCCTTTTTGGTATTGCAAGATTCGCCTTCTTTGTCTACGTTAATATCAAATTCATATGCGAGTTCATTTAAAACTAATCCTATCTGTGGAATCCAAAAACTTTGTTCATTTTCCGTTAATATTAGAACACCCTTTTGACCTTTTTGAACTATTTCATCGATAATATAGGTTTCGCATTTGATAGTGCCGTTTCTTTTTTGTACAATTCTACTAAAATTTGTGGAATATTCTTGTAACTCTCCCAGGTGAATTCTTCGTAACCTAGCCATTTTACTTTATATTCAAACCCTTTCGTCTTTTTGTTATAACGTTTCCCAGTTATTTCTTCCACATAAAAGGAATCACTTGTTTCTAACGTTTGGTCTTTTGGAATTCCATATAAATCAAACTTACATGTTTGTGCATGTTTTGCACAGAATAATGAACTCTTTTTGGGATCATTTTTACAATTAGCCATTTTACATATTTTTCTATGTGCTTTCATGTGCCCATCGACACCTGCCACAACCATTACTTTGACATGAATGATTATTTGCATTTGTTTTAAACGCTTGATCATTTTTTTCTATATTCTCTTCTAATTCATTATCTATATCATTTCGTACAACAAAATTCCTCTCGACGAAATGCCGCATATTGAAATGAACCACACAAATCTGTGGTATGCATCGCTTAATCTCCTTCTATCAAGCTTCTGGTCCAGATCAGAGTACCCATGTTCTAAATTGTAAGCATCCGCTCTCCCCTTTCAA
>LQRL01188088.1:59698-70525 GCA_001703475.1 Hydroides elegans
GTATGGGACATTGTGATCTGATGTGAATTGATTTGAATTGCAGCTTGATGTCATGGAACAAATGTTTCGATTATATAACCGGTTCACGTCAGAAATTTTTACCAAAATTTAAATTTAGTTCCAAATAAAATATTGTGGCGGTATTTATGAGTTTGTTTTAAATATATTCTTCTGATTTATACATGTAAAAAGCTGTGAAAAAAATGATGTAAGTGGTTTAAATTCAACGCAATGTCCTTTCAATTCTATCGTCATTTTATCCAAACATTAAAAATCTGTCGGCTATAGGAAAGTTATTATGCCAAAAAAGTAGGTATCACACAATTTAGTGCAATGGAGTAGCGTTGAAGAAAGTCACAACAAGATATAACCATTATTGTTGCACATCGATTTTAGTATGTGCAATTCATTTGTTTGTATGTTTTACTTTGGTCAGTGTTGCACTTGCAATTGTTATCCACCTTTGCCATAATATTTTAACGAATGAATTTATTATCCATTATATATCGCTTGTTCGAGAGAAGATAGTAACCTTGCAACTCATTCGATACTTTTATTTTACCACCATTCATTTTTTATAAGATTTCTGATACTGATTATTTGGTTATACTTTTGTTAGTTGAATAAATGCATATTCGAGTTATTACGTTCTTTAGAAATGCATTTTTTTATTTGGTTAGCAATTCGCTCATCAAAGTAATTTGTTTCTACAAAGAAGAAGTAAGGATAAAACATCTAACACTTTTCAATCATCTGTATGTAAAGTTTGAAGTCGCTATAATAGTCAACGGCGATATATTATTATGAACAATTGTATCCCAAAACAACACAGATTATACTATCTTATAATAAAGCCTGTAAGGATTTTATTTATGATGCCCTTTGTATTTGTCTTAAAACAATGTTAACTCCAAATCACTTAACATTATTAGGTAGGAAGGTAGATAGTTATATGGGCACATATGCAATGTAAATAGTTGCTACGCAATGGTCAAGCGTCTTATTACTATTTTATCGACCTTTCTTTGTTCTTTGCACAAACAAAACATATACTTTCCTGTATGGGATTCAAGATTCAGTCTTCCCGCTAAGTGACCTGCCTCTCCATCTAATAAACTAAATGGATGTTTCATTACTTTCATTAACACATGAAAGTCACCATAAAAACCCATTTTGCGCGCAATATGTATCATATTGCAGAAAGTAAGATGACATAACGTGTATAAAACAAAAGCTAGAAATGGAAAATAAAATGAATTCGTCTAAATTTCGAGTCACACAATCACAAGAGGAATCTCATTGCGAACCCTTATATAGTCCGAACAGTATCAAAATAAGAAGGCGCCGATCTCGGAGCCTTGACTCGATTGAAAGTGAGAGCATGCGAAAATACACAGAAGTCATGAAAGAGGATAACACTCAAAATGAAGAGTTGCAACATGTTCGCGCGATCGGCAACCCACCGCCGCAAGTTCAAACCGCGCGCTATTGGCGTATGAAGCGAAACATTGCGATCCGCTCCCGGAGCAAAGAAAAGAATAAACAGGAAAAACAGGAACAGAAACCGATGGTTTCTCAGGCTACGTTTGATTTCAATACTGAGGATAATGATAAGAGGCAGCGAAGTTATGATGACCAAATAAATGAACAAAGATGCGATAATGGATCGATGGATAGCTGCATAGATTCAAGAGCATCAGAAAGAAACATTAGGAATAGACAAAACATAACTGAAAAATCAACAATCAAAGATGCCATGTTATTAGAACAAACACATGAGGATACATTGACTGCACAAAATGACATCACACGTATAAGTACCTTGGATAAGATACGTGCTAGAAGGGCCATGCGTAAATGGAAGACGTTACAAGGCACTAATAGTGTCACAGCAGAGACAGAAAAGTTTATAGAAAGAAGACGAAGCCTGAGAAAGTCTCAGACGATGTCAACTGACCGAGAGACCGGCGTTTCACCTAACCTGGCTATGAAGCTTGCATTGTCGAGCATGGTCTACGAAAAGCAAACCTTTGACTGGGACTGCTACAAAAATCAACGAGATGTGGGTGATTTAGAAGTTCTATAGATGTTGTGGAAGCTATCTGACTTCCGTTAGATAGTGTGTTTTATTTGTTTGTTTCATCAGTTACCGACGTTGATATAATCATTTGCTAATTTCCGCCTGACAATTAGGTCAGTCAACAGGATGTTGACTTGTTTATCACGTTTATCTTGATAATAATTTGTGCTTTTTGTTTCATTCACGGTTCCTAGCGACTTAACCCTTATTTTACTATCGAATGCGTTGCATAAAATCGTGTAGTTTCCCGTTGGTTTGCATTGGTCCCTTGGATCAAAATGAACAGTTTCAGTCACAGTGACATTGTCTACAAATCCACACAACATTACATGTATTTGTTTTTACCTAAAACTGTATATATTTATGAGACTTTTAAAAGATAGTTTTCCCCCTATTTCAAATATCAAATAATAAACCTAAGCTTATAAATTTTATATCGATAATTGTTTCCTTATTATTAAGTTATATGCACGAAAGCCAATATATATTTTATTACCTACCATCCAGACAAAAAGAAAATTTGTCTATCTAGAAAAAGCATTATGCCAAATAATGATGTAAGTTAAATGACAATCATGATTGTAAACCAAAATCATCGTTTTACTGTGATTTTAATTGTTGTCGCATTATTATTTGATTTATTCTAAAGCCGCCTTCTGCATTTCATTTGACAGCTTGCTGAATGCGAAGAAACTATGCGGCGACTGAAGGCGGAACTGGGAACCAGCAAAGAGGAGAACCAGCGCGCCTACCACGATGTGAGTGTTTGTCTCTTTTATGATGTTTTTAGAAGTTCGTTTAGAAATCATATGTGTTGTATTTTTCGAATTCGCCACACATGCTTATGGTAGATAGGCGAACAGGGAATGGTGTTATATCAGAAAACTCCATGAGTGGGACTGGGCAAAATTTAAAATTTATTTCTATAATCTTAAATCTTGGCATTGTTTTGTCTGTTTAGCTGATTTTCATACTCGGATCATTGCCGTGCCTTGATTTCTGTTGATGTTTCATGCTTTGACGTCACAAGAAAAATAAGGGCCCAACTATCGTGATCAAGCTGCTTCTGGTGACTAATCCATGATACCTGGCCGCCATATTTGTAATTCAAGAAGGGCCGATTTTCATGGTTTGGGTTTATGAGTTTGGTTAACTGATATCACGTTATGATATCTCAACTTTTCCTGTGATAAAGAGTTCATTGTACGACATATCAACTGAGAATACTTGCTTAGGCATGTAAGCGCACATTTGTATGATTGATTTTATACAAGGCAATTGATTCGTGATAAGAGATACTGGTCATAGGGTTATCCTGAAGTTTAATTTATGTAGGTGTTATGCGTTTTTTTTTCACTAGCATGTTTAAGTGCAGCATTTGAATTGCCAGAAACATCATCTAAAAAAATGAGTGTATAGTTAAACTTATAATGATATTCTTTTGAATTCGATCGAGATTAAACAAATAACATTAGATTTAATATGGTGACACGCTATAAATCTCCACAAAATTTTTTAAAAAAAATCATGATTTGATGTTTACCTACATATCATGATATCGCGTAGGCGATAGGGCACTTCTCACAGAAAGTAAATCAGACAGACAGTCAATTATCTTAATGTAGGCTGTAATTAGTTTACTTTATCACTCAAGATGTAAACTTACCATAACAAAGGCGAAGTTTGGATATATCGATATACGATTTCGAATTACTAAAGATAATTCAATAATATAAAAGAAAACTCATGCGAGAAAATGTAGCTGATATTTTGTTGAAGGGATTTGAGTTTTAAATCAGGATTGTAGTATTTTCACAAATTAAGTTTTATAATATTATATAAGGCCATTGAGAAAGGCTCTCACAAGTGAAAAAGCTAAAAAATAGATATCGGATTGTTTGATATACATGATGGAATAAAAAAAAACATGTTCCTATTTCGGCAAATATGTGTATATTGGCATGTTGTAACACACATTATTACATTATTTGTTTAGCATAATAAGGAAACATAAATTGTTTCATTGATTCTGATTCATGTACGATTAGTAAGTAAGCGACCCTCTGATTGTATTAGAGATTTCGTGGTCGCATAAAACTATTGTACTTCGCATTCTTTCGCGATCATGATCAGATTGGCAATTGGATCATTTTGAGAAATTTCCGTTAGTCTTACCGTTCATGTATCCTAAATTCTATTCTAAAGGAAAACAATCTTGACCAAACAGTGCGTTCTAAGAGGAACCGTTTATTTTCGTGAGAATTATCCGCAGAGTATATTGAACATCTCAACTGACAATGTTTCGGAAACATATTTCGGTGGAATTTCGTTGATTTCACTTTTGGATCAATTATGAGTGAAAATTCAGGGGGTGAAATACTGAGGAGTAATATTTCTGCTGTGAGTTCTGCTATCAAAGAAGTCTTTAATATTGGATAAGCATGGCTTTCGCTTTAAGGTCGACCGCTAAAGCGCTTATACCCGGACTGGACTTTGTAAGTATAATTGTAGATGAATTCAAATCAAAATATTATATATCCTACACATAATTGGTATTTTGATCACCAGTAGTGTTCATATTATTAAGACTACAATGAATGTGGCTTTGTTGCACTGCAAAAGAAACATGCGTCACGTTTGACGTGGATATTGCTTTTTGAAAGTGTTTGAAATTGTAAAAAAGAACGTCTATATTTTTTGACATTTAAAAGTAATAATTTTGGTTTTCCCTTTAGTGATTGGACGCAATGGATATTTCCTTTCTTTACTCTTTCTCAAAAATATATGGAGACCTCCTTGGTCTATTCGATGCTTTGTCATAGGTTAACAAGGCATCTTCCGTTACTCATCCATGACTGATATTTTCATGTTTTTCATCCATTGATGAATCATTTCGTTGTTAGAGCTGGGATCCATATTTCTCGCCATGCAAATTACTTAATAATTGAAGAAGGGCAAAATGATTAGCATCTTCAATGCATTGGTATTTTCACATCGATGTTTATTTGACCACTAAGACGGTTACCTTGAATCTGGATTCATATATCGGATACAGTATAGATATATGATCTGTTTATTACATGGTATTGCCTCTTTGAAATAACTTTCACTTTATTTTCACCGGGCATTTTACTCATCAGTTATAATTCAGTAAATTGATTAGGAATATATGTGCCACACCCAAATTATAGATACCCGATATCTTCCCTTTTTACCTTTCCCTCTTCTTATTACAGAGCACGTACTATGAGCGTCGCATTCGGCAGCTGGAGGAAGAGCTGAAGCAGTCGCAGGACGAACGACGCAAGTGCCACGACGAGGTACGGGATCCACTGTTTTGAAATTTCATTTTCAAACATAAACAAATCATGGGTGTAAAAGCATTGTAAAACATTATATATTTATTTAAGGGTTATCATGTGGGATTAACAGTTTAAGGACTTAATAACAGAGTAATCTCTAACAAATCTATCATATATTTTTTTTAAGATTGCAGGGAACATCATTTCATGGTGTTATGTTGAAAATTGAGTTAATATCCTTTATAACATCTCATTATCCATTTTCATTAGTGTATCTGTATAAAATATAAATATATTTACTCAATCACACTAGATCGGCCACCTTCAAGTGAAACTGCGTGAGAGCCAGGTGTCGAAACAAGACCACAACGACGTCCTCAAATCGGAACTCACTCGTCGCGATGAGACGATTCAGAAACTGCGAAGGGACGTCCTGGTGTTGCAAGAAAAGAGGGACACACACCAGGCCGAGGTATGGGCTTTGGCTAGGGTCTTAGGTCTTTGGTTGGAATATATAATGGACAACGGTTGTAGCGAGTAGAGAAGCGATCCGTTCTGCAAGTGGTACGCCTTTGGTTGGGTACCGCATTCTTGTAGAAACTGTGGCTGCTATGGAGAGCTAGTAGGTCGCTTTGGTTGAGATTGGTCAGCTTATAGCGTCATAGTTTTGACGTCATTCTTAGGTAAGAGAAGTTTTCGTTCATTGTACATCCTGTAGAATAATCTTTATGTTCCTGTTTTCTTTCTAACCTGTTTATTACACAACCGTTTATTCTTTGAATATGTTTGTTTCAGCTACAGACAGGTGCAAAAGTGTAGAAATGTTTGTTTGGAGGAATAATTTACATATTTTGATTATTAGTTTTTCCCTGAAAAGTTCCAGGGTACTAGAGTTACATTTTAACAATAAATAACAGAAACCCCCGTTAGCGGATATCACATACTAAATTTGTAATGCGACTTTTACCAAGACGGGTATCACCTCAAAATATGACAAACAAGCCTATATGCAGTGCACTAAGGCATGTGTTAGAGCTATTGGTTCTTACACAAAGTACAGAGTGCCTTATGGCCTTTCGCCATTTTTTTAGGGCTGACACCCGTCCTGTTAAAAGTCGCATAACAAATAAAGTTTGTAATATTCGCGAACAGTTGTTTTGTGTTAATCATTGTGAAAAGGTAGGTCTAGTACTCTGCAAATTTTCAGGCAAAAACTATTTCTCAAAATACGAAAATTATTCCCCCAAACACAAATTTCTACACTTTTGGAAGCAACTGTAGTTAATGCTCATTCCAAAGCCCTGTGCATATGGTCAATTTTCTTTGTATAATTTATTGAAGGTTTTTAATAAATGGTAAATATTTATGTTATATTTTTTAATTAATGGACATGTTGTTACAACGGCTAAACTTATATGACATGCTTCACGTTAACATGAGTTCACAAAGGCTATATTTCAAATAATGCTTTAGTTGAAGTTGGTGAAAGGTATATGTTGCTTGTACGCTCCCATGCAAAGGGATTGTCTATAGCCTTAAATGTATATTTATGTATATCCTAATGTGTAGAAATATTACATTTAACATTAGATAACTGTAATCCTAGATATCTTTCAGTTTAAAACCCGTAAGGATTGATATAACCCCACTCTACATCATTCTCTACTTCGATGTCTGGACATGTTTAGTTCCTTTGACCCCATTATTATATCAATGCTTAGATGTCTAGACATACTTAGCTAGACAAAACGAAATATTATTTGAAAATTAATTACATAAACATGTAGTATCCGGATGTATATATTTGTACGAAGATGTATTTAACATTTTCTATATGTTTCTGTTGTTCCTAAACATTGTTTATTTCTCTAACCTAACCCCCGTTCTATGTACGCCTAAAACAGCTGGACTCGAGACAGGACAAGATAGATCGCCTGGACACCGCTTTGGTGGACCGAGAGGATGAGGTAACTGCGTTGTAAAGAGTGCGCTTGGGTGATGATTAAGAGATAGAAAATATGAAATATCCCATGAAAACTACTTTTGTGAAAGTAATAAGGGCTTTTACATTTTACTCGAATTTTGTTTGAGCAAATGAAACATACCGGTTCTCTAAAAAAAGAAGAAGAGCTAAAAACTGTAGTAGAATATAAACCGTCATAACCAATGACTGGATCGGTACCATTTTGTCAAAAGCTTGTTAAAGTTTTATCATGGGATAACTCAAAATTTATCTTGATTCTATCCAGATAATTTGAGAATGCTTCAGATAAATAAGGGTGATTTGCGGTTGTAGTGTTGATGTTGTGACACGCTTTTCAGTATTGGATGAAATAATTTGTTGCACATGTTGTAAAAATAATTAAGCTTATCTTAAGGCGTGACCGGAGAGTTTTATGATTCAGTGCTTGCAGTCAAATCTTATGATATTCGAATGCATTTATATACATGTATTTTAATTTTTATGTATGTTGCTTTTTGTGTGTTGTACTATTTCATGTTTTCCCCGGTCGTCAATCATGCAATCAGATTTTACAATGTATATCGCCATGTTATATGTAATCGCAAGAATATACATTATATTTTACTTGTAATTAAATATCAAGTCTGCCAGCTTACTCAAGTGTTTACTGGTTGCGCACTTGTATAAAGATCACAGCATGTATAATAAATCATAACATAATGATTTTTGAGCAAATGCATACGTTTAAGATAGAAATTACGCACGTGTATACTAGCACATAAATTAGGATGTCATATAGACTTTTTACATTAATTGTTAGACCTGTATAAATATATTCATCAATCGATGCGTTTTTACTTGTAAGACTAAGTGAGTATTCTCGAAGTCTATAATCTCGGCGGATAATCCATTTCTTATTGTTTTTTTTTCTGTTAAGTTAACAAATTATATTGCGATAAGTTATTTGTCATTATCTTACATCGCCCTTTTCTGTGTTCCGCTATATAAATATAATTTTATATATATTTAAAAAGATAATCTCAAATAAGTTTATATTTCATGCTCACTTGCTTGCACATGTGACACTGTTCTTTGTATTCATTTCAGATTCAACGAATATTAGGAAGGTCACGCGAACTAGAAAGAGATGTTGACGTCTACAAGACCAAGCTGGACGACGCCAGAAAAGACGTAAGTCATTTGAAGTTCAAGAATGTTAAAGATTGTTGCTTTGGCGTGACATTTAAATGTGTTTGGTTCGTGGAGGTTGTTCTTGATTGATATTTTTGAGTGGTAATTGTATTGTTTTCTATTAAAGTTACTATAAATATCAAATACCAAGGTAAGTTTGACATAAAATAGTTTTTACAGTATTGCTTGATAATGCATGAGATTGATTTGTTGTGTTAAAAAAACATTAAATCACAAGTGCATTGTAGTACGTGTAAGTGTAATGCAAATATTTAATATGTATATGAAGAGATATATATCGTTATGGTGTAAAATATATAGTCCTACATATGTAGTTATTACATTGTATAAACCCACAATATTATGCGTATGTGTTGCATTATGATAGCATTCAAGCACTTATGCAATGCATATGTTCCCATTTCAAATATATACCCGTAGTTGTTTTGCGTGCCTCGTTTTCACTTGTATTTATATAATAATAACAGCTGCACACGAGTAAATCCAAGGTGGTCACCTTGGAGACGGAGTTGGATTCAGTTCGGGTTCAACACGCAGATTCCCTGACGCAGGTAGAATTGATGTCGAACAAGTTTTGGCTTTATTATTTTTTTTTTCGCCTCTGCCTTTTCTGTTAATTGAAAGATTCACAAGATGCTTTTCTTTCGCCTTTGCTTCTTTCCGTTAATTAAAAGATTCGCAAAATGCACCGGTGCTTAACGCGGATTTATCACACTTTCTATGCTTCTCACTTCCAATAACAAAATATCCACTTGCTAGTACGATGGATTAGATGCATGGAGGGTTTTAGTTAACGCAGAATGTTGCATTACCCTATAATTGCTAATACCTTAATATTATAACCTTACACATAAGAAACTAACAATATTTCCTTTCGTAATGGCTTTAGGTGTAGATTAGTTTATCAACATGCTTTTCTTTCTTCTTTCTTCATGATATTAAGCTTGAACTGTATTATAGAGTATTTCATTTCTTTATGTTTCCTCTCTCTGTAGTCTGAGATTCTATATATTAATATTCTCTTAAGTTCATATTACTTTGACAACAAACTCCCTGAAAAATATAAATCTTGTCAATTTGCTATTTATATATATCTTTTTTTCTTTTGAGCTATATATGTTTATTCACTGCCGATAAACATGTACTTCTTTTCTTCTTTTAATGTTTCTCATATGATGCATGTTTTTAAACACAATTTTTTCCATTGCATATCATCTTAACAACATTATGACTGCCTTAAAATTGCATCTTGTTATTATCACTGTTATATTATATATTTCTCAATGTTGCATATATGTACTCATCGGTTGTATTTCAACCTTAAAGTATGTGTTTTATAACGCTTCTGGAAAATGCTAGATCATTTCTCAGTGACTTCTTATCGCTTTTAGTTTGCAGTCTATTACATAAAGGTTCTATTATTGAATTAAATATCATGTCATACGGTTTAATGAATTTACTATTAAAAAGATAAAAAAGAGGTTTTGTTTTATTAGAGGCTGTCTTGCTCTTAAAACTAGTTTATCAATATACACTTGTTTCAAAACCATCTGCTCTGTTCCCTCTGCAGGTTCAAAAACTGACGACGAGTCTTCAGAAACTGCAGACGTCCTCCAAAGATACGCGAGATGCTTTAACAGCAGAGGTGCGTGATATGATTTGATTTCATTAACAAAATATACTGGTTCTATTATTTTTTTCAACAAAGAGAAACCCGAAGCCAGGATGTATCCATCATTTATGCAGGCTTCCCAGCGGAACCTTTTAAACCTTTTAAACCTTTTAAAACCTTTTTTTCTTGAGCGAACCTTTTTTTTCAACAAAAAAACCTTTTAAAACCTTTTAAACCTTTTTTTTGGGCAAAAGCAAGATATTTTTTAATATTTTCATTATGTTTTATATATATATATAAAACATTTTCATTTGTTATAAAATTGATTGTTAAAAAAAATTTACTCGCGCCTTCGGCGCTCGCGTACCACCAACACTCTTTAAAAATATTTGTTCGCGCCGTCGGCGCTCGGATATTAACTAAGTATATAGGCATGGCAAGGTCAGTATCACTCTTGGATCTGGGAAAATTAGTAAAAAAATCAAGGAATTCGAAATTGACTGGAGACTGGTCACCTTGTAGGATTTGCCTCTGCCGGGTCGTTCATCCGTCCCTCACCCTACGCGTGTACGCGGCGTATCTCCGAAATTACTGGGCCAATCAAATTTCAATTTTGCATCTAAAGAGAACCAATATTGGAGGTGTGGGGGGGGGGGGG
>LQRL01188092.1:9250-20013 GCA_001703475.1 Hydroides elegans
TCACTCCAAATTCATAGAATTAGGGCCTGACCACATCTGCGGCTTTGTTTTTTATGATATTATTAACGTAAAGTGAGAAAAACCATTGAAACCCCCTCTTGGCAATACCTGCCTAAACCTGCCTGTTTATGTAGTTTTACCTCCCGACGTCGGCGTCGCGAATATAAACATAGGCATCAGAGATGACAAGCCCCTAGCCTATGCTAAACATTCTTTATCACGAATATTTGTCGATTAAAAGAAGCAGATGAAAAGAAAAATATTTTTCACAACGACTGTTCTACAATGTCTTTTTCACAAAGTTATTCTCACAACGTCTTTCTAACAACGTCTTTCTCACAACGTCTCTCTCACAACGTCTCTCTCACAACGTCTGTCTTTCTCACACCGTTGCTTTTACATATTCGTCCACACAACGTAGTCCTCACAGCATTACAATAAACGCGTATTATTTCTGTGTTGTACAAATATCCCAAAATATCGAAAATTCGTCTAAGTTCAGACCCCCGTTTTTACGACAATTTATGGTCGATCAAACTGAAACTTCAACGTTGCACATCTGTAATATATATTCTGCCACTGTGTTAAGGTTCTGAACCATAGAACAGAGGCTTCATATCAAAGTGCCGCGGATAAAGTGGTGTATAAATATCTCAAAATATCTCTAATTCGTTCAAGTTCAGACCCACGTAATTTCAACAATGTTTGGTCGATCAAACTGAAATCTGAACGTTGCACATCTGCAATATATATTCATTCACAGTGTAATGTTTTAGAACCCTTGGACAATAGCTTCAATCCAAAATGCCGCGAACAAATAACTGCCTCACAAATGTTAAAAGACGGACGGACAGACGGAATGGGGGATAGCAATATCCCTCAGACAAATTGGCAGGTTAGGGGGCTAACACTACTGTGATTATAAAAGGGAAAATTTGCATACTTTTCCGAAAGTGATGTAATAACGACATTGACGCCATAACGACGTCTGAATATAAATGTCCCGCATAGTTTGATATACGCCCGATTTGCAACCTAGAAAGGACTTCAACAACTGTATTCAAATAACATTGTTTATCCAAAGTAAAATCCCACTCGGCAAGAGTCGTCCGTAAGACGTAACGTAATACAGACGTTGTTATTCGGGCTAATATGTTATGACGCCCTTTCCCTGCGTTCTTTCGACGCCTTGGAAAGCTATACCAAATGGACAAAATGATATCAACCAATACGTCACATTTAAGTTGCATAAAATTGTAAGTTGGTTATATTATTTCGGAAATAAATTTGAGAATATTCGTACCTTATTTCTTACTGGTCAATTATCCAGACTACTTTATCCTTTTGAGAAATAGTTCGAATTGATCTATATTCTTCTTCCAAGTTTCCCTACTTCATGGGAGGATAAGTTTGAATGTACAATACTGATAACACGAAAATAACTCATTTCATCAATGGATTTTGTAAAATCCAATAAAATTATATACCGGACAAACTTGACTTTAAAATCGAATGAGTCTAAAGGCTAAGAGTAGAAAATACCTAATGGGATTTGAGACTATAGGGTTTAATTGATGATGTCATGACACTTTGTTCAATCATGGTTTAAATCAGAGAAAGCAATTCAGGTTTGGAATTTTGGGGATTAATCACCCTCCTACGTCGGGATGATTATTCCCTCAAAATTCCTAAACCTTCATGCATTCTCTTATTCGTAAATCGTATTCTAAACTACCTATGCTCCATGTCTGACATGTATTTTATATTATTATAAGTAATTTACGGTGTTTTTCGGCCTTAAATACATCGAAAAAGGGATCACGGGAAGGGTGGTCGAGTTTTCCCTAAAACATCGAGTGATCGCAATACCTGCATATTTTCGTAAACAAAAAGATTGCAGATAAATATATGCAACCTGCATGGATATTTGACATACATCTCAATTAAGTATAAATGATTCCATATAACGTTTGGAACGTTTGGCAATACCATTAGACAGTTTTCATTCCACTCTGTTCTTCTTTAATCATCTACCCTGACCACTATCATGATTCTTTGATATGAACCATTCTGACCATATTATTCGCAGAATGCGCTACTTAATACGCACATAACGAGCGAAACGCGAATAACAAAAGTGACATTTAGTTAAAATATACGCCAAGACTTAAAATGATTACTTCATGCATTATTGAGTATTTGTTCTCATTATATCCGATGAAACGACTTCATTATAGAGGCACAAAAACAAAGCGCTGCATTAACAACCCAATAAATAGGACGATATAATAGACGATATAAGGAGTTATCACCCGCTCGGTAAGGGTCTTCCGTACCACGAACATTTCGGACATAACGTCAAAAGTACGTTCTTAGAAGTGATATGCATATGAAAGTTTTTCAGACGTCAATTACGCCCTGACATCGGATCAATATACTTACTACGTTAAACTTGGGCGTGACGATGTAACGACGTCGTTCCTACATTTTCGACGAAAAACTACGTGCGGAAACAATTCGTTTTGATCAAAAATAAAGATGTCCTCCCGACGTTACTCGTCGACTTGCCGAGTTTTTAAGAGCTAACAGGGGAAGACGTCCCTCTGCCTCGCGAATGAAGGAACTACGTCGATGCAACGTCGCGACAAAGTCAGAGATATAATTTTATTAAAGGACGTTCATCAGACGTCAGAATTTTAAATATGTATGAAAACCGTCAGATAGGTTCAAATAAGAACGTCAAATCGACGTCACTTCCAAACGCGGACGACCTTTTCAAGTGGGAAAAAGGCTATCATGGGAAGACTAACTCCCCATACTTCATCGTAAAGCTTCAACGGCACAAAACCATAGGGCCGTTTTAGCCTCGATTTTCCCAATATCAATTACCCTGGCAAAGGCCCCATAGCCCATATCCAGTAATGGAATAGATATACCACATGTGGGTTATATGAATTGATATTAAAGGCTGGGCTAAAATGATATCGTTAAGCGCTGCAAATTATACCCACTGGTTGGCTGGTAGCTTAATTGATCCCCGTATAGCTTCTCTAAATTAATTGGCATATCATATATGAATTAATCACTATATTACTTCATTGTAATTATGTACTTCCCTATATCAAATAACATATGTAATTAGTGAATGTTTAAAATGTATTACACTGTCCAAAAAAAGTCAAGCCCCCTCTAGGTTTTACCATTAGTCTATGCAGTAGTGCATGGTTTAAAAACGTATTGTTTGGATTTGTAAATCAATCGCTTTATAAATTTTGGTTCAGAATATTGTTCATCAAGATGTTAAATGTATCCATGGCTAATTTTGTTGTGATTGGATTTGTTTAAGTGGGTTAATTTACGATGAAATCGGAGGTACCTTATCTGCCATCCTGAGGTTAATGGCAAACGGGGTATTAACATTTGCTCAAAAATAGCGGGTTTGAACTCATTCATTTGTAACAAATTGGTTTCATGAGTAGACCTATCATTTTGATGTATCGAGTAACACAAGAAAAATTGAAAAACTGTTATTTTTTCAATGCTAATCATAACTGTTAAAAGTGTGCTTTTCTGCATACGCTTAGGTATAAACTTGAGGGGGGCTTGACTTTTTTTGGACAGTATATTAGAAACATGAATTGATCAGATATCAAGTAACAAGTCAAAGAAAGGCCATGTTGAGAGTTTTAGGATGTTTCCAATGAAGCAAGCGAAGAGGGTGCAGTACGCCCTATCCGTATGACAATCAAGCAACGTTTTGTTCAATATCAGCGATGATATTTCACTCTAAAAACATCGCTAAGTAAAACATCTCAAACATACCTGAGTATCTCACACTCATTTTGTCACTCCTTTTGTGTCACATAAATAAAGTTAAAATATAGCTCAGGAAGCTCCGAATTCAGTCAAGCAGGAAGGGTGCAATACGCAAAATCCATATGGCACCCGAAAAATAAGGGAGTTCGATATTTCCCGAAAAATTAAATATTCGCGGATGTTTACATTAAAAAGGGGGAGAACCGTTGGTAATAACATATAAGAAAAAAAACTCTGAAAATTAGAAAATTATTTTTTTGGAAAGGATACAGGCAGTTAACATTTTAAAACCACAAAATTAAATCACCAATAGTATACTTTAATACCTACTTTGATCTTGAATTTGCACATAACCCCCTTTTTTAATGTAAATATCCACGAATATATAATTTTCAGGAAATGTCGAACTCCCTTATTTGAGTGCAATATCAGCGATGATATTACCACCACCCCCTCCAAAAACATCCCACCCTCCAAAACAACCCCCTCTTCTACCCAAAAAAAAAACTCGCTGCACCCTAAGGGTTTCTGTTTCTCATTGACCCCTAAGTAATGTGTGTTTGTGTAATAAACAAATGGATAAATGGATAGAGTCCCCATACTATAAAAGGCAAAAACTATACATCGGGGTGTCTGTTTCTACTCTCAAATTGCACCCAACGTAGATATTGTTTCAGTCCAATGTGGCGACACTAAAAGAAGAAAAAACATCAATGCGAGAAAATGGCAATGATTCTGTAAATATTATCAATCTTTGTATCAATTGCAGCTTTTGCCCGCTATGTTTTGGTCAATCTATAATCACTGTTATTGTTTAATTGTATAGGTAAACGATCCTTTGTGGAACACAAGAAAACAAAACAGACATTCATAAAATGGATAGAACTCTCAGTGAACTGGCCATATCAGATATAGGTGCATTTGGGGATAATTGACAATTGTTATAAACACAACGCTATAATGCCATCGCAATTATGACGTCACAATGAAGATAATGCATCACAGAGAGACGAGACAAACGAGTGATATGAGTGTGCCAGCATAAAGTACAACTCCATAAAAGCTTTCTATTGTCTTTTCCCCAGAGGCAACTCAGTTTAGCTGCGTGTATCGTATGGTTCAGTTCACTTTGCGATGATTTAATGGCCGAAAACAGGCGATTGAGGATGGGCGATGTCTATAAAGGATGATCGACAAAAATACAGACAATATATTCGCGAACAAGAAAAGAATCAATTGTTCTAGATTGTGAATTCGCGGACATATTACGAATTATATTTTTGCAGATAAAGCAATAAGATTTTACTAGAACTCTAGAATTGAAGTTTTTAGTAAAATTGAGTAGAAATTGAGCGACAAAACGAAGAATAATATTCGGGAACACAAATATATCAAATTGACTAAAAATTATACTTAAAATTCGCGGACAACATTCAGAACTGTACTTTCGCGGACAAAATTTGATTGAACTCAAATTTTAGTTTGATCGATCATATCAAATAATTTAGTTGTTTCTAATTGAAGTATGAAGAATTAAGAATATTGAAGTCTAACAAAAACGTGATAAGTGCACTGAACTGCACTTAAATGTCCTAAATTAAAACAACGATAATATAAAAATAATACATTCAATGACTGAGTGCAATTATGACCGATTCCCTACTACTTTTGCACTTTGTAAGATTGATAGTTACTGAGTTCATATCAAAGTCCGATGGATGATAAACGTTGAGATGACAGGTCGGTTATTTATGGTTAAGAACCATGTGCCATAAATACAATAGCACGAAGTCGAGTCTATTAATGAAAACGACGGCAATGAGCAATTGAATGGGTTCCATGCATAAATGTGTTAAGTGTTTTTTTTTATCTGCTATATTGTGTCAAACGTTTTCAATATTTCAAATAGCGTATCATAATAGCATTTTCTCACAGAAAACAGGTTAAAGCTCAAAACATTCTCTGATCGACTTTGGCAACATGTGACATTGCTTTTATTATGATTTTCGTTATCACAACAAGTTGTATATGCCTACTTATCTTCTTTAATATACAGAATTACTTAAAACTAAATCAAACGTTACTCAATTATACACTCGACCGGAGACTTGATGTCATTTGTTGCAAAAATCGCAAACTTTTTGTCCGGAGAAGTTTTGACCCGATACCGCCACCTGAGGGCTTGTTCACACGGGAAGCGACGAAACGCGGCAGGCGGCAATTTACTTATTTGTTCTTTATAGGACTTTTTTTTAGAATCGCCCAAGAAAAGGTGTTCACACGGGAAGCGACAGGCTCAGAACGATAAATGTTTGACATTTTAACAAACAATTTACTTAGACAAGTTGAGTTGTTATTTCTTGCCGCAACTGGCGGTGCAAAAACGCAAGAGGCGATTCCGCACCGCCTCTCGCGTTTATGGAGATCATTTTATGAAAATTAACGGTTTAAAGTATAAGAATCGTCAGCTGTCGCGACCCATGTGAACACCTTGCCGCTCCATTTCCGTGCCTAAAACGCGTGCCGCTTCCCGTGTGAACAAGCCCTAAGGCAGCTATATTAATGAAAACGGCGGGACGGGCAATTATATAGCATCCAATATGAAATGACAAATTTTCTCTGCCCAGTTTTCTTCAGTTATTGGATTTATGAAGGAACGCTGCAGAATGTGGCTAAAATAGTATATTAGAGACAAAATATTGTCTGTTCGTGGAATTTATGAACAATTCTTGTTTATGTATTTTAGACAATCATAATTTTAAAACAAAGACATCTTGACTCTCAAGCTTGGTCGACTTTTCTTAACATAGTGAGGTTTTATCATATTCATGTTTTTTTTCATAAACTATATGCAATTCGTTAACTATTTAACATCCATGAGAAATGTACCATGCCACCTTTGCATATCCAAAATTACACTTTTACTTTTTTATTGTATTTGACTTATCTTATGCATTTATTATTGCAAATATTCATTATCTTCTTTTTCTTTTTTTTTCAGAACGGTCATTTTGGTGCAATATGGACTGAAGAACCAGAGCGGCATTTATGTAAGACATAAACAGTCTACAAACGTGTACCCAATGGAATAAGAGGCTTGGGTGCGTTCATAATGTCACACTGAATAAAAATGCACTTTTGCGCAAAAGTTCATGCATCCGTGGAACATTTAAGAAAACATATAAACGAATAAACAGGATGTGGATACAATAAGGAATGAGAATAAGAAAACAAATGCGTGTAATATTATACCGCGGGGTAAATACGTGATACACCCTCTCATGTTGGTATAAAATGGCTAAAAGGTGTTGCTGAAGCTATTTTCTTTGAATACTTAGATTATCATCTTCTCTGTGTGATTACCTACAATGACGATGGATTATATTGAAATCGACTTTGACGGTATTTCTGCTGTGAAAATGATTGGACATTTTTATAAACTTATTAACTGTTTATCTGTTGTGAAACGATACCGGTAATAAGTGTCATATATCGCTGACAAAATGACTAGGATAAAAATAAGCTAATGAACGCAATGGATATCAATTATCAAATAACGCTACAATATAGGATTCTAATTTGAAATAAAACTCAAAACCTAATAACAGAAATCGGACACTTGATATTCTCATATCGCAATTTTACGAATATATCTCCTAAACGAATCAGATACATGGATAAGGCTCTTGTTTTTCGGGATGAGACCGAATATGATATGCTCTCACATATAATATAACATGGATATTAAAATGAAAATGGATGCGGATTACATTTTATATATTTATTTTATCTTAAAGTCATAAAATAACAAGTAAAAATGGATCCAAGCAGAGGAATTGAAAATATGATACTCGGAGCTACCGACCCGGCTGAGACTCTACCATGCGAAAGTTGGCAAACTGCCCAGAATATAAGTAGTCCCCTGGAGGCATCCGGTTACAGCGTCCGTTGCGCTAATATCACTACGCCAAAACCGACTGATGAACCAGTAGCCGCTTTACCGTTATGGGAAGTGATTGTGTTCGGTATTATAGCAGCGTTTCTTGTTATCATGACGGTTTTAGGAAATTTAATCGTGATATTTTCGTTTATTATTGAGCGCACTATACGTCAGCCAACGAACTACTTTATTGCGTCATTAGCCGTGAGTGATTTGCTCATCGGGACTATTTCCATGCCCTTTTTCACGGTCTATTTACTGACCGGAAGTTGGCCTTTGGGTGAGTTCCTGTGCGACTTATGGCTAAGTTGCGATTACACCGTTTGCTTAACATCTATATACACTGTCTTCTGCATAACGATCGATCGTTTCTGCATGGTTAAAATCCCTGCGCGCTACCGCTCGTGGCGCACGAAAAACAAAGTCCTCATTATCGTTGCGCTAACATGGATTGTTCCGGTCGGCGTCTTTTTCACCTCGATTTTCGGCTGGCAATATTTCGTGGGCGAACGAACGGTCGGACCAACGGAATGCCACGTGCAGTACCTGGAGAACCCTATTTTCAGTGTCATCCTCCAGATATGCTATTTCTGGGTTACGCTTATTGTGATGATCTGTCTCTATGGTGGTATATACGAAGTGGCCCTGGATATGCACCGGAAAGCCCAGGTACGCAACACTTTTTTTATTTTTGGATTTATCATTTCATTTTTACATTTAGTGTATATAATATACAAAAAAACATAAACCAGTCAACTGAGATCAAAGTCAAAACAGATCATCCACTACAAACATTAACATCATTCTGTTAACATTTGCTTGTTATTTTTTTTTTTAATTTCGAAAGTATTTTTCAAATCATTATACTAGGCTGTGATTTTTGTCAGGCACGCAAAACCAAAATGACGTCACTTGTAAGTATGGCGGGACAAACAATGACGAAAATCGGATTAGGGATGAGTCAGCAAAAAGGCGGTGCCATGGCAACGAATAAGTTGCTATCGCCCGATAGTACTACTGGTGGAAGGGGTGGAAATGAAACAGGTTAGTTTATTATTTTGGTGTTGAGGGGGTTTTAAGTATAGGCTCAAGTACGAGATCAGTCCATTAAATAAGATATTGTACAGTTTTCAGGCACATCCAGAGCACCGCTTTTGATTGGTGGAGTTGACCGAGTGGTTCAGCCTACTTAGTTTATTGTTTATTATCAATAATGATAGATCATGAATGCTAGGAACGTTAATTTTCACTTATGCTCATGGCAAATATTCAATGCGTTTTTTTCTCAATTGCTAAATCACAATAACACTAAGATCAATATATACAAGCCCCTATAGTGACTAATGATGGGACTTTCCAATATTTTCCATTTTATGCAATGCAGGTGGCGGTATCTCCCCAATGAATACACGACCTCGTGGCGCCTCAACCACGAGTTTCAGTTCCAACCGGGATGACGAGCGTTCAAGCTCACCTGCGTTCCCGTCAGATACAGACCACAACAGTAACTCTCCCTGCCATCGTCCACCGACCAAGAACACCAATTCGTGCAATTCTGGCGCGTCAAAGAAGGGCGGGTCTCGAGGTAGCGGTGGTGCGAAGAAGAAAGTGAAAATATTAACGAAATCAAAACAGCGTGAACAGTCACAGAAATCGGCGGATAAAAATGTCGGAAAAAGTATTGGATCAAGTGGTGGTATAGCGAAAAAGCCGATGTCGTTGCAAAACAGTGGCGTTTATATTGGGGAACCCCAACCGGATAAACCGTTCCTTGCCGCCGCTGCTTTGCATAAAAAGGCGCTAAATGCTGAAAAGAAAAATGAGCAAAACGGGAAAGAACAAGGAACTGAAGATAAGACTATTACATTGATAGACTCTAAACACGTCGTTTCTGAAAATAGAGGAGATACCAAGGCCGAACAATCGGAGACGCAAGCGTTATTAAGTCAGCAGTCCAATAATTCCAATGACACTTCAGGGCCGTTAGCGACGGAGTCTGGTTTTAGTTCCAGGTTGCAAGGGAACCAGCAACAATCAAATATCAATACGCGTACCGGAGACAATGACGATAAACAGATGTCGGGTGTGGGAGGTCAGACCGGAAATGATATTTTGGAGGAAAAAATAAGCGGATATGAAAACGGCGCAATAATCGCAACAAGTAGTGATGCACAGCGGACTACTTCTTCTCCCAACGGCAGTGGTGCCATATCACTCCCGCCGCCTCCGCCATCGCAAAAACGGCGAAAAAATAGTTCCTCCCCCAACCACAAACCACACGGCACCACCCAAAACACTAGCACCACTAGCCCCATCGCTTATCCCATTAGTCCCTCAAATGACCACGCAAATTGCCGCGATGAAATACAAAACGCCGGTACCCTTGATGGGACGTACCAAAACGGCGGATCCCCTGCGCATAACAATTTAACAGCAGTGGCCAGTGCGCCGCTGACTAATATGCAGCAATGTGACAACAATGAAGTGATGGGTGATACGGCTTTATTAGCAAATGAGCGGCACCACGACAATAATAAGGACCGCTCAAATCAGCACCAATCGTCTCTTGATGGATTACCAGTCACCTTTAATAACCCGCTTTCATCGTCACTCAATGGCGGCATTAAACGTCGCTGTACTAGTAGTGGAGGAGGGGACACTTATGATTCGGTGGTGGGCCAAAATCGGACAGTGAGCGATAATGGAAGAATCAGCGATAATCGGACAGTGATCGATAATCGGGAAATGAGCGATATTAGAGATTTGAGCAATATTAGGGGTTTGAGCGACAATGGAGCAGTTTATGATAACACTGCACTGATTGTGGGTGCTTGTGCTGTAACCAATGGTGTGGATCCCCTTAATCCCCAATTTACAAATCCCCACACGCAAAACGAGCAGCAAATTACCGCGCTGCAGCAACAACAGCAGTTCGGTAATTCACAGGTACTAACTGGTTTTCAGTATATCGACCAGGATAATTTCCGCCAATCATTGCAATCAAAAG
>LQRL01188097.1:0-11491 GCA_001703475.1 Hydroides elegans
TCAAACCGAAAATCCCGCACAAAAATTCCAAAATCCCGCAGTTTTCTGAGTAAGGTGCGGGAAATCCCGCACTTTTCCGAATTTGCAGATACAGCCCTGCATATATTAATACTTTTACAGACGCCTCTTCCGATGACGACAGTGACGAGGATGACGACGATGACGACTGGGATTAAACCAGTGACGTCATCACTGCATGTGCACTCGGTGCGATCTAGTGTTTACGTCATCACTTCGCGTGGTTCAGGATGAATCGTTTCACGGTCCCACTTTAGGGATTGAGCATATGAATACTTTCAACGATAATTGGTGACATTAATTAGAGAAATTGATAGGGTGATTTCTTATGTGTGAATTATTGATATGGGAATTAAATATATTCTTAGAACTAATACATTCAGATTAACAATTTATACGTCTTTGATCTTGGTAAATAGTTTTTTAAACAAATAAACCTGTTCAGGCTTAGCTGTCTATATTTTTTCTCATAATATGGAAAGATGATATATCCCTTGATTCATCCAATTAAAGCATACATGTAAAGCCAACATCACTTTAAGTTTATATACCCTGAAATTATGTTGATTGTAAAATGATTATGCTTATGTTTGATACCTTAAACAATATATACATTAATTAAAGTATCATAGATTTATAGAAATCTCTATTTACATAAGGACTTTAAATCGTGTGTTTACGACTGTTTATTTTTCATGCACAAAAATCTGTGATAATGTGTCATGTCTTCTGTTAATCCTTAGTTTGATCATTTCTTCATAGTGCTCCTTTGTTGATTTATTTCAGAAATGTTTATTTTTAGTTAGTATTTCATAGTCTATTTACCTATAGTCTAATTTTATCGGTATTAAAAAGTTATACTGTCAATTTGATTATGAGAAAATAAAATCGATATATATTTGCTTCTTTGTAGTTTTTTTTTCGTTAGTACATATATGTATATACATGTAGTGCAAATTTGAAATGTATTTTTTTATGCATCGGCTATTTCTAAAGTAGAACAAATTATAATGTTTCTGCTTTAAATGTGAGAAGCTGGTAAAAATTGTGTTAATTTCACCATATAATATAATGTTTATAAACCGCTCAAAATAGTTGATCGGGAAGCGATCACAACTCGCATCACTAAATTCAACAGCATTGACTCACTCTCATTCCTAATTAAACAAAAGGGAACAGTTCTATACATGTTTATATATTTTATTTCAACGAACATCTATAAATAAATGTGACTTTTGACGTTTTAAAAGTATTAATATATGATGATAAATGATTCTCTCTGATATTTCTTTATTTTCTGATACACATTTGCAAAACTTTATTACAAATATTTTATTTATATTCACAAGTGAAATCAATTATACAAGGGTTTTATTTATAAGACATTCTTAATTCGTATTTACATTTCATCTTTCATAAATGCACATGTGAGAAAATATTGAGCCTGAGTAATGATGATTTCACAAAAAAAATAGTTGAATACAGTTCATTTCATGCTACAGAAAAAAAACACACATACATTTAACATGAATATACACTACCCTGGTGATTTAAGGAAAATGTAATAACAGATACTGCATCTACATGCATAATTTACATTTGAACTTGTTAAATACATGCATATGCATTCTTGAAATTAAATAAACGTCTCAGAAATAAGTCTTAACCACAAATATGAAGTGTTTTGAGCAATAATGTATGACATTGAAAAAACAACTAAGCAATTTATGTGCGGTTAATTCATGAAAATATCAACATATTTTTGAAGCACCACCATTCTATAATATTTTCTAAATATCGAGATGTATATGCGTAAATTTAGTCAGATTACCTCTGAAATATTCTATAAACACGTTTAATTGTATACATTAGTTAATACATGACAACAATTAATGGCTGTGACCTTATCAACAAACACTTTCTTATTAGTCCTCCGCCGCCGCGTTAGCGCGAAGCGGAGGACTATAGTATTCAGTACTGTCCGTCCGTCACTACAACAAATAATTGAGCTATCAAAAAGTTTTTTATACGTTCAATGGAATTATAAGACCAATGAACCATGTCCGTCTGTCCGTCTGTCTGTCTGTCGACACCTAGTTGCACTACTTTGTACGGACGAGTGCTCGCTTATCCCTCGATGGATTCTGTTTTCCTTTGGCACATGGAACAAATATATATTGGAGCTGTGCTTAGGCGTATTATTTTTGAAAAATCAAAAAAATTGTAATTTTGGCGATTTTTTGAAAAATGGTGATTTTGGAGACTTAGCCTGATTATTGATGGTAGTTTGTACGGACGAGTGCTCGCTTATCCCTCGATGGATTTTATTTTCCTTTGGCACATAAAACAAACACATATTGGAGCTGTGCTTAGGCGTATTATTTTTGAAAAATCTTCAAAATTGTAATTTTGGCGATTTTTTGAAAAATGGTGATTTTGGGGACTTGGCATATTAAGAAAAATTACTCGTATATCGTGATGTTTTGAGGACTAGGAATATGTAAGGAAAACGTTGTGAGAAAGACGTTGCTAGAAAGACGTTGTGAGAAAGACGTTGTGAGAAAGACGTAAGAAAGACGTCGGATGGATTTTTTGTGATGTTCGTAATTGATTTCCTCTGTTTATTCGGTTTTCAACTGTCGTATAAGTAGCGGAGGACTTAATCAGCTTCACTGATCTACTTGTTTATTATTGCCTTCGATTGTTTATATAACTTAAAGAGTCAACTTAACACGAATCAAACAAATAAAATGTTTAATATACAAGTGGAAAAGCAACAAAAAAATAAAATGAATTTATGATACTATTGATTTAAACTACAATTTAAATTCATATTATGTATTCTTTGTGTAAGCACATGAAAATATATGTATATAAAATTTTAACATATGACAGAATCATGAAATTAAGTAAGCGTATTGATGATCATTCAAATTATCTAAGAAATTGAAACCGTTGATTTTGTAAGTTTGCATTTTAGCTATCAAGTTCACATGGATATACATGGATTTCGAAATAAAATAATTG
Organism: Hydroides elegans; assembly: GCA_001703475.1. NCBI lineage: Eukaryota > Metazoa > Annelida > Polychaeta > Sabellida > Serpulidae > Hydroides > Hydroides elegans. The sequence goes on from LQRL01188097.1 coordinate 3,046, forward strand.
GAATATCACAGTACTTTTTCCCTAAACAAGACTGTCCAAGGACAGTGTGCCACAACTTGCACAGCTTTATTTTATTTTCTTAACTCAATCATAAGGTTGACGGTGTTTTTGGAAAGTTATGGTTGCATTGATAAAATAATTTGTCATGCAATATAGCTTAAAAGTATATAAATTGCGACAGTAAGACAATGTTAGACAATAATAGTAATTCATTTTTATTACGTCACAATATATGCGACAAACAAATATATTTAAGTATTATTCCACGGTGTTGGCTAGTTTTTCGAAATCAAACCTTACCTTAATTCAAATTATTATATTCAGTATAGATAAAATATGTTTTATCGCCATCGAAAACCTTAAGAGGTTTGAAGCTTGGTTTGAAGGTTAGTTTGCTCAGTTTAAACGCACCCTATTTGCATTATCTTGCTTCAAGATGTTTAAAGTTAAAGTCCTATGTTCATAAATTATCTACTCAATGAATTCTCATTGTTTTTTTTTTTAAAGATGTAGAACCCTATAATAAGACATATATATGTCATCATTTCAATATAATGGTGTGCAAAATAAGTGATATACGATACGAAGTGCAATCGTAACTATTCAAATGGTGAAATATAAGCAGCAATAACTTTGCTTAAATAAGCATATAAGCAATATGAAGCAGAAATAGAATACCTAAAACCCCCAAGAATATCAATACAAAATTTCATTGAAATCGGTCAACAACTCGCTGAGGAGTAGGGGTGCAAAGAAAAGTTAACGAACTAAACAAATCACTAAATAAATAACACCAAGCGGTGGTACAATCCCTGTCTTGCGTTGCAAGCCGTGGCTAAAAACATTGTGAAGGAACGACTACCTTTAGGCCTGACCAGGAAACATTATATCCTTTTCCGAAGATAGCAATAAAATGGTGTGTAAATTCGGTCCCCACATATTAAACACAGCAGTGCAACTTCAATTATGACGTCATAATGACATGGTCGCCGCATAAACGATGACAAATGTAACCTAAAAGATTTAAATAAAAATATATAAGCAGTCATAACTTTGCTTATATAAGCAATATTTGCTTATAAAGCACAACCAGAATACCTAAGTGCAATAGGAATATTTTAAACCAAGTCTCATTAAAATCGGCCAACAACTTTTAGAGGAGTAGCATTTTATAAAAAATGTTAACGAACTAAACAAGAAAATAAATTTATATATGTTTAAATAAATAACGACAAAGTGGTGGGACAAACCCCGGTTTGCTTCGCAAGCCGTGGCTAAAAACAGCTTAAAACAGAAATACAATACGCATGTAAACATGCTGTGTTCTAGAGGAACCAGCCAATTAAATGTGTTTCAATTACTAACTGGTGTAAACGAAAGGACTAAAATAAATCTTGATAACTATAGAGGTGTTAATACCACAGCTATCATTATCATTGCATACTTTGTCATGGTTTTAGTATGTTTTAAGGTATCATTTATAATATATATAAAACAGACATATATAACAGTGAGTTAAATTAGCCTAATCGAGGACAGTCACTTTTTAAAGTAACGTTGCAATTGTTTGATCCAAATTTAATAGCCGCCTTGATCGCCAAATATCTGCTTGATTTTGAGGTTGTTGGGATTCTCTTCACCGATCAGATGTGGAAGATTTTTCTTCACGTAGTCCCATATGTAATCTCCAATAAGCGCTTGAGCAAACTGAAAACATGAAAGCATTGATCCAATTTTAAATCAATTAATATTTAAAGAAATACACTTACATTTGTAATTTAACAACAACAAAAAACAATTCGAGTAAATGAGTGATGCGCATATTATATCCAAAATCAATCAGTAATGTAAATAAGATTTGTTTTTTGCTTTGATTTATATTACTTCATTGATTGAAATAAACGAATATATTTACTTGATTGGGATGGAAGCCATCCATCGGTTCAATGAGTTCGAATCCAGAGCCCGGTCCATGTTTCTGCTCCCACTCTTTGATGACTGCAATAGCAAATATTAATTATAAAATATGAACTGTTTACTGGTAAATTTATTTACAATGCAAACCATGATGTTTGTAAGAGATAAATGGAAAGAAATACGCAAGAGAACGCATACATTTTATTAATTTCGGATATATTACTTGGCACGAACATTTTTCAAGTAGAAAGCAATTTGTGTAAGGCACAGTTGTCTTAATGTGAAATCAACTTAATTGAACAGATAACTCGTACGAATACCATTGTCTACTGGATTTGCCATATAGCTGACATCAAGCTGACTGAACTTTGTTTTAAAGTCTGTTGCCACTTGAACGATCGCCTTGTTCAACTGCAGCACCCTTTCCGCCGTAGCGTTCCGAATGGTTCCATTCGAATTCATCCATCCGGCACACGGAGAAATATTGAGACAGTTCAAATAGTTATACAACGCCGGATACGTGATATCCTTATGCAAATGCCCCAGCGGATGGACGCGAGTGTGCATGAACTCATACAGATACCGCCCATCGGCCAACCCCGTCAAAAGCACGTGGCTGCCTTTGGGAACGCGCTCATTGACGAACGACAATGTCTTCACCAAATTATCATACATCTGTTTAGGCGTTGTCATGTGGGCCACTGTATCATCATACTTATTGCACACATCGTTACCCACGAGCGCGAGACCGATGAGTAACGGGTGGTCGGTGAAGTTGTCACGCGCCAGAGCGAGTTGGTAGTCCTGCAAATTGAATGAGTCAGCGCCATTGACGGCCAGGTTCTGGAAGTCACGGTGGCTGCAGCGGTTGTGTTCGCGTAGCTTCATGTATACGGAGCGGGTAGGCCCGTTGATGATGGGCCATGTGAGATTCTTGTATCCTGCAATCAAAGGGGAAATTTGAAAATCTCTAAAAGAAAGGTCATGGGATATACATGTATATGTAGCGCCCGCTGTTGCATCATAGGCTACTGGCTATAAGTTGCATGCATGTACAAGTACATGTATATATGTATGCAGAGAATATATGACTCTTACTACAGAACACAATGAACAAATAAAGCGAAATAAAGTAAGATAATTGGAACAAAGAACATTTAATTATTGGCTGATATCGTTTAAGTTTAACGGGATTTGGGTCAATGATTCTTTAAGTGTCTTTCACTAGCATATTAACATTTTGTTTTACTTAGTCTGTTGTTATGAATCAGATTGCACACAGCTTTAATCATATGACCGTTTGTTTCTAGTGCACCCGTACTTACACAAAAAGGCAAATCAGCCTATATCTGCGGTGTAATACAAGGAATGGTTCAATTAGTCATTTCATTTTATACGCTCAAAGACTCATGAGTCTTTGATACGCTTAATATAAGCACAAATAAATTTAGCAAAAAAAAAAAAACGTTTTAAAAATATTAATAAACTTTTTATAAACCCAAAATGAAAATGGAATATTCTGCGATGCATCCGAACAAATGTTCACGTTTGATAACCTTTGTTAGTTTCCAAAACATGACCTATAATTGACAAAGAATCCAAGATCAAATGACACTGTTTTGGGTCACAAGGCTGTTGGCATGAAGCCAAAACAACGCTAAAACATTCATTGCACTTGTCAAGCCTCAATCAATATCGTTACATTTTTTTATCATTATCAATGGTGTCATTTCCGAACTCTTCAAAATGATAATCACATGATTCTAAATAATAGATGAAAATGAGTAGTTTAGAAAACATGCTTCTGTTTATACTGTATTTATTTTAACTAAGAGTATATGTTATGTTTCAAAGATATATTCAATAAACTACCATAGTTAATGTCGCTTTCTATGCTATACCCCACAGCTTATGAAGTTAGGAGATGATTTTTGGTATCTATGTTTAACCGAATGCGGGAGTGAAACACCCACCCCTGTTGTCATTGGTAGCTTAATATACATTTTAAAGTATGTCCTCTATGTAGCCCTATATATTGTTGTGGTGATTAATTGTGTGTAGGCCTATATGCTTTTATCAATTCAAAAGAGTAACTTCTAATTATGAAATTCAAGTTACCGATATTGAAAATGTCAATTTTTTATAGTAGCTTATTTCCACAACACAACATTGAAACGGTCATATTATGACAAAATCGTTCCAATTATTGAATAATATCATTTTAATTAAATTTTCAAAAAGTAAGGGCTTAAACATATTTTACATATGATCTCTGTATTGTTCAAAATTGCCGCTTTATTATTATATATACCTGTCATATAGGACATCATGGGCCAGTCTATCTCGTTTTCAGCAACATATGGTAGATGAGTAAAAATCTCGGGTCTAATTTCACTAGGAATGACCCATTCGGGTGGAATATGAAAATGAGCGGAAACCGAATCACCCAACACCGCTATGCCACGTTGTCCTGTTCCCTCGCAAAATAATTCCTCGTATGTTTTTCCCGTCGTCTCGTCCACGCCCTGAAAATATTAGACATGAATATGTTTTTATAATATTTACATGTGGCAAGTTAAGCCTTATGATCAGGAAATATCGATTTTATACAAGTGTTTGGTCTTATCAAATTACTGCCTAATACTATATACATGCATTACTACAGGGGTGGAAATTAACGGTAGCCCGGTAGCCTGATGCTACTGGATTTTGCTTCGGGCTACTGGATTTCAAAAAGTGGTAGCCCGACGGGCTACTGGATTTCCCGTCGGGCTACTGGATTTTTTACAACCTGGTAGCCCGGCGGGCTACTGACCAAAAAAGTTAATTTCCACCCCTGTTACTAGGATACACGTTGAACGCTTTGATGCCAATTTCGTGTTAAGCCAAGCTAAGTTTTTCTTTTAATCATTACATATTCTTACATTCATGCAAAATTTTATTATTATATGAACATTTATATAGCGCCTGTTCAAAACAACTTACATAAATGCCGTTGCAGTTGGAATCAGTCTCCCGGTCATTATCGATCGGTTTTACACCAGGATGGATGTTCGGAGAAAAATCATCACAGTCCTTTCCCCGCCAAGCTGTGCCACGCAAAGTCTATTGAAAAATAAAGCAACGTACAAAAAGTGGATTTGGCGAACATCTAAAAAGATATCACACTTCGTAAGAGTTTTTGAAAGCCATCTTGAAACAATATCCAATACACAAATTTATTGAAAAAAAAATAACGAACAGAACGTCATTACATAATAACTGTGTACCATTTTTTCGGCTTGTTCAAATAATAAGCTAAAATATGAAACTTTCGGAACTTCTAAAACAAACCTCGTCAAAGTTAACTGACAAGCATAAATACTCGTGAATAACAAAGGTTTGACTTACTTCAAGCGTTCCAAAATAGTCGTTATCTAAGTCGAGAGCAGGCAGCATATTGCCTTCAACTCGTTCGAAAATAGCACATATTATATTTATACCTGAAAATAATACATTTAAGAAAATAATACAAATTGTAAGAAGCAGATTAAAGTCGATAATGTTTGTGCTATGTATTTTAAGCGTGAAATATTAAATTTTAAATGATATTAAGATATATATGTTTCTCCTATTTGTTAATGTCATAAAACCCAGGATAAAAGACAACCAGAAATGGTTCGCTACAGAAACAACATTTTACCCGGTATTTGACATATTTCAGGCAATTCCAGCATGTTATATTTCCTTAACACCTTGTGCAAGTGAGGTTTGTGTTTATTAGACCGCTTTGCGATTCCACCCTGAAAAATAGCATTACACAATTTTGTTTTCCATTTGGTATCCTTTTTTTACAACGGAGAGATATGATAATGCTTATTAAAAAGTTGTGAATAAGCTAGTATTTTTTTTTTTTTGCATCTTCATTATCTTTGCTTGTTTTAATTGTAAAATGATGTTTCTATAAATTCAATGCTAGGCAGGAACTTGTTGTCGATTATTGACTTACAATGGGAGGAGGATATAAATGACATTGTTCGTAGCCCGGAGTTATGTAGCACAGCGATAGCGTCGAGCAGATTACATCTGGAGTCTCCTTCATTTCCAATCTATGTAAATGTATATATGGTACATTTAACAAATAAATATGGTTAACATTAAACCTGCTGTGAATGCAATACATTCATTAATTCCTGGATCACTTTACGACGCATGCAACATTATTTTTATTATATACTCATAATTGTTATTGTTAGTATCTCATTTCAATAAAACGAAAAGTATAGCATAATATCAATTGATTTAGGATCAAAGCTTGTTTCATGACATATTACGATTGATACGTCTGGTAAACTTACAGTTCTATGATGACTGGCCCAAAGAATGAAGTAAGATCAGAACAGGCTGATCGAATTTCTCCACTTGGAAGATAGCTACACATTCTTGATAAAGCTTGCGAAACGGTTTCATTGTGGAAAATTGCTACTTGCTCTACCAACCCAACTCCAATAGTACAAGCTGAATTAAAAAGAGTTCGTATGTATGTACATGTAATTGAATATTCTATTTAAATAATAAGATAATGCCTTAAGCTTATTCGTGGTGAAAGTATTATCTTGTTGAAAGCAACTGACATAAATCAGGTCTAATTTGAAACTATAAGGCTATCATAGACTGTGATAAGTACAAGGAAGCATTTGTGAGATACGAAAAGGCCCCAACGCCCCCCCCCCCTTCGATTCGAAGGGATATTGAATAATTCGTATATGCTCATGTTTAAAAAAAATATTAATTTTTCATATGAGCCTATAACCAAGTCTCTTTGAACTTCCGCCCTAGTCCATACAAACGAATGTTGCTGTTTTGTGGTATTTTGGCCGAATTCAGCCAACTTCCGGTGGCGAATTTAACTGAAACTGTCAAAAGGCACATATAAACGCCAAGACCTTTAATTTGAGCCTATAAACAAGTCTCTTTGACCTTCCGTTCAGAAGTTCTAACCAGTATAAGCTCATTTTTAGAAAACCCTATGTTTTTGGCCATTTTGGCCAAGTATCGCCACTGTGACCATTTGAGTGGAGACATCCTTTTATTACCCAGTAGAAAAACAAGGAAGCTATGTGAATTCTCCGGAGATGACTTCAAAGCCTTATAGATGTCATTTTGAAATATTGTTAATTTTTAAAGAAACAAATACCGGTTACGACTAGCAGATCGAGTATTGAATTAAAGAATATCACTCGTCCAGACCGACCTACGTCACGCACTGGTTACGTCCCCCAAACAATTCGGGATGCAAACAATGTGATTGGACTAGAAATTTTACTTCATTGATACTATCCCAAAACATTTTTTAAAAAAATCAAATAGCTCGGGATTGGACAATCTTGAGGGTGGAGAATATATACCCCAAAAATAGAGAGAATATGCATGCTACATGACGTCTGTTTAATATGTAGTGATTTTCTGTTTTAATATTACAAAGTCCATATAAAGTAAAGGATATAACTGTCATCGAAAGTGTCCAGCGCAGAGCAACAAGATTAATACCATGTCTTAGGGAATTAATGTCAGGGAGTTTCAATTGGCTCGCAGAGCGCGAGGAGACATGATTGAAGCCTATAAAATCCTGTTAAACTACAATGAAGAAGTCGCACCTATTTTCATAATAAACACCTCTTGTAGAAGGGGTAGTGCCTTCAAGCTTGTGAAACCATGAGCCTATAAGGATGTGCGGAAGTTCTCATTTACCAACAGGATAGTAAATATCTAGAACCAACTACCAAACGATGTGGTTAAGGCATAAAACCTGCTCGACTGCGAACGTCGCCTCCACAAATTCTGGTCAGGCTGTGCCTTTAAATAAAACGTAAAAGTCGACTTTCCTCGCCATGCACACAAACACCAAAGCAATTAAAACAACGATCCGGATATAGAGGTTCCAAAGACCTGCGTCCATAAGAGGTCCTGTAAGTTATCCTGTAGGTTACAAAATCACAGAGTTCTGTAACTGATAGATCTGCATGACTTCTTGTAAGTCGACATGATACTGATCGAGTAGCGATCCGTTGTAATTTCCTCTACGAGTAGTCGGATATTCAATCTTCGATGTTTTATGTCAGAAAAGGCTTAATAGCAACTTAATTTAATATAAATGATAACGTTTTTTGTTAGCTTACATTTGGGTAACCAATAATGGATCTCGAATTTCGGACCAATGACCAATTTTTTGTTTTGACCTAGTTAGAATGGGAACCAGATTTGGACCTGGCGGCCATTACCTTGTACACCCAGGCATTTTACTTATATAAAAGACAAAATGTAATGCCCATTTTCTCTATTAATAAAGATGGTTTAGCGAGGCCTTATCAACCACAATATGAATTGGGTTAAAGTGTTTGACAAATACACTTTAATTGTTGATGACATTGCTGTGCAAGTACTCGAAATAGGTTTGAATTTAAATGGAAAATAACATTAGGCGTACAAGGTAATAGCGGCTTACTGGTTCCAATTTTAGTGAACTCGAAACAAAGAATGTTGGGTTAAG
>LQRL01188123.1:3445-13589 GCA_001703475.1 Hydroides elegans
CGGTTTTGCAGTATGGTCATACCTTATAAATGAATTCATTCTAAGATTTTGGTTTTGCAGTATCATGGTCATACCTTATTAATAGATTCATTCAATGATTTTGGTTTTGCAGTATCATGGTCATACCTTATTAATAGATTCATTCAATGATTTTGGTTTTGCAGTATCATGGTCATACCTTATTAATAAATTCATTCAATGATTTTGGTTTAGCAGTATCATGGTCATACCTTATTAATAGATTCATTCAATGATTTTGGTTTTGCAGTATCATGGTCATACCTTATTAATAGATTCATTCAATGACTTCCATTTTGCAGTATGTTAAACCCTACGTGCATGTACGACGGCAACTCGTCGGTCCTTCTCACTCCCGAAGAACGCAGTTTGGAAGAAGCGGTCGAAGTGGATTTCACGCCCAGCACCCTTGCCAGTCACTCGTCCACTCCTTTCAAAGCCGCCGAGTCTTTGTGCGCGGAACTCAGTAGATCGATAGTGAGTTAAACGTTGCTTATCGCCCCGGTTTGTTTTTAAAATAAAGGCTATCTAACGTATAGGAAAAAGTACGAGGTCAGACCATTAATTAAAATATTGTACAATGTTTAAATTAATGAAGTTGACCGAGTACTATAGCCCACTTAGTTTACTGTCCATTATCGAAAATAATGGATTGTGAACACGGGGGACTGTCTCCTTATAGTGGATTAGCATGACGAAAATTCAAACGATTCGACTTTGCTAATAGAGGTGAACTTGTAACGCTGAGATCATCAATAAAAATCGCTACGTGCAACACACACTTATCATGATCTTATTTTTAGAAAAAAAAAAAACAAAAACATAGGAGATAAATAGATTGTTTAGGCCTATGTGTTTTTTTTTTCAGAGAGAGGATCCACTTTTACCTTCACCCTTGTGCATCAAAGAACAAGAAGATTTTTCGGACTTGGAATCCACTCGCTGTCTCATAGACGAGGTCGACAGATGTATGCAGGTCTTCGATATGGTAAATAACTCTAATTACATGACAAAAATATGGTAACACTTGATTAGAAATACAGTCTAAGATAAAGTTACAGGATTATAAAAAAAGTCGGAAGAAATGGAGTTTTGAAATAATTTCTCTCTTGAATATATTACTTGATTGAAATTAGTAAGCCATTATCGCATTCACAGATTCTTTTTCTAAAGTTTTAAAATCCGTGTATTTTATATTGGATATCAACTTTTTTTGCACAGATTGCGAAAATGAACAACAATCAGACAGACGAAATACAGCAGCAGGCATCACGTAAAAGGTTTGAAATATTGTGCAAATGCGAGACTCCAGAAATGGAGAAAATGAAATTCATGTATTTTTTTTCTTATGATTTTCGCATGTAAATGGCTTTATTAATGTCAACTAATCTATAAATTAAGCAGATGTTGTAATGCTTACTGCAATTAATTTTCATACGTCTTTTTGCTTTTTTCAATGTAAGACTTTTTCATCTTCAGAACCAATCTGCTTAGAGAGCGCTTTACTTCGTTGAAAGGTTTGAGTTTTAGCAATTTGAAAAGCGATATAAACGAGTGTTGTTGTTTAGATTAAAAGTACTTTATAGTAGACTCTTGTTGCCTTGAAATCTGTCGATCATCTCATTTTTGTATTAACAAAATACATATTTTGTTTGATATACCTTGAATTGGCACAAATGATTAAATTTAGCTCAACATTTAAATTTTCGAGGCAATAAAGATTTACTTTTTTTAGGTTTACATAAATAGTTAGTTATTTGCCCAGTTTTCAGTTTGAGTTTAATTTTGTTTTGGCATTCGTTATCAACGTTCAGTCAATTTGAACTTAATGTATCATGTCAAATTCCAATATCTCCTTTGGTTCCTAAGAATTAAATGTATTTGATATAAAAGTGTATTTACAAAATTCGTAATCGGATCGTGCATTTGCGTAGTATATTTATTTTGATATATAGGCTACTTATTTTATATAAAAAAAGTTTTCTACTGACTTAATATTTTTATGGAAGTAAAAAAAAAGACAATGAGTAATACAAGGCTTTTTACTGTCCTTAGACACAAATTTTATTTGCTGATCGCCTTTATGATATCGTTTGTTAATTGCATGGTTTGATTAATTCACTACTCCTGAAATTATAGTTGTAGTTATTGTTTCTTTAAAAAATAATCGCTATTTTATACTTTGCCAATAGTGAAGATTTAAGCTTATTATAATACACTTTTTATTTCAGATTTCTTTTAAGTATAACAAAAAATATGTGTTTTACCGTTTCCCTAACAAGACGTTTAGAGCTAGCAAGCAACTTGCATGAGTTCATAAATACCTCGAATGAGGGAACATTCTATTGATTTGTGTCATCAATTTGGATAGGGAAATAACCAGGTTTTATTTAAATAAATGATTACTACGTTTTCTATTCAATAAAGAAATCTACATTCATAAAAAGGTGTGTGCATGAAATATAACCTTTACCATATTTTTCTAAAAGATAAAGTGAAGGAAGCACAAGAAAATTTGAAGCAGCAAAGATCCGATGCAAAGGCAAACGCAGATGAGCTAGAAAGTGAGAGACGACGGACAAAGGACCTCAGTGGACAGGTTAATAAATTATATTTATTAAGCTTTATTACGGCTTCTTATTTTTTTGTCATTATAAATTAATCAGTCAAATAATTTTATTTGGATTTATGAGTGTCTAGATGCACTTGCAGGTAGTGCGAAATCTAGCCAAACGTCGGGTCTCCCAATAATTTATAATTATTATAAGTTTACTTCAAGTTATTATACGTTTTCAGCTTTGGAGAATAAGACATTACATATTCTTTACTATGCGTGATTAACATTTAATACATGTTACCGTGTGTTGTTTGATTCTAGATCGAAAAGCTTGAAGAGGAATGTCTCGACTTGGGGAAGAAGCTTGACGATTTAACAGCCGAAAAGAGCGACATGGAGTCTGCCAAGTCGCAACTGGAGGAACAACTTGAAGAAGTGGAAAGGTAAATAATTTAATAAGTAGTCATTTTCTGTATCAACATTTCAAATATACGTCCGTCTTAAGACTTCATACCTTTATGAATTATTTATGTTTCTCGAACATGAATGTACAAACTTTATCATTTATTATACGAGCGCATATGAAGCAAGACGTAAGGTTTTGCAAAACTAATGAAATTATTATCTTTGAATGATAGCAAAAATATGGTCACTCGCGATTTTATCAGAGTTGAAGTTTTCCCTCATGGTTTGTAATAATTTAATAAATGTTAGTTTTTATCGGATTGCGGCTTTTTGTGTTCAGAAAGCAAGTTGCTTTGGGTACTATTTGTCATGCAACACTGGCAGTATTTTTATTGAGTGGCTATGTCCTGTTTGTGCTTGCTCATATTATCATGTCACATGCTACTCAATAAATGGACATTATGGAGAGGATAACCCCTTTATCTGATACATAGGTCATAAATCCGGATTTAGGGAATGACCATGTGCAGTTTTGCGTATTCTTTTCGTGAATAGGTATTTAATATATCGAAATAGTTTTCCTATCAATTTACGATTATATAGAAACATACACACCTGCGATCTGACCCCACCCCCTAAAAAAAAAGAAAATAAAAAAAATCCCGCGCATCATTGATCTTTCGTTTCAATCTTATTCCAGGATGCGATGTTGTGTCGATAATTGAATAAAACAAACGCATAATCTACGGTTATAAATGACTCCACGAATACGCTTTGCATGGCGCTCGGCAACTCATTTTATTATTTTAATGAAATCATAGCAGAAAAGTCTTGTGAGCATTAAGATATCGGCCAAGTAAAACGTTCGATGAAATGGGCTGCATCTGAAGGCATATCACGTTTGCAATGTCAATATCAGCACCTTGGCTGGATGTCTTTCGTCATAACGTCTCTGATTAATAGCGAATTAAAGCGTATGCTGGTAAATGGTTGCGGTTTTTAGGAAGATTTCTTCTTGGCTTTTCTTCGGGTTGCTTGTTCGTTTTAGAATCAATTTGTTTTTGCTGTGTCGGATGTTTTGTCCGATGGCAAATGCAGTAAAATGCAAATTTGAGATAGTGAAGTTCGTTTCTATTGGAGACCTAAATGTATATTTAAGGCACGAGTACAGAATCATAAAAGCTAGTCAATCTATATGTGTTTATTTTCTTTTGCAAAAAAAGATAGGAGAAGAAAGGTTCAGTTTCCTAGTTTAAAATGCAATTTATTTGAAGCTATACCGATTCAACTCCCACAAGTGCGTCGCGCAATAAAGCAAAATTAAGAGCTGTGTCAAAATAAACCCCTCTTTCTCTTTCCATGGTCCCTTACCACAGCACCCCGAATCCTAATCTCATGGATTTCCCTTTACATTACTGCTTCCATTACTCTCGCAGACATACTATGTCATTTTTTGACGTTCGTGATTTCCTTTCCATGGCAGGAGAAAAAAGTGATTTGATTATCGATATCATCTACGCTCATCTTTATTGTCACATTAGGGCAACATCCGCGTTCCTGTGTTTCTTTTTTTGGTAGTTGTTTTATTCTCACACGTTGGCTAAGCATCCCGTTTTGGAGATTCTACATCATGCTTTAATCTGACCACTATTTTCGGTTTTAACACACTTTTTTTGGAGGTCCTCTAATTTCTAATGTCTCTAAGTTTATCTTTTATTTCGAGTGAGACCTTTGCTTGTTGTTCAAAATCGGTAAATACTTTGTCTTAAAAATACTTCATTGGTTATCATGGTAATTGCAAGTAAAAAAATGTGCAAAAGAATTGGTTGTCTTTTTCTTTAAAGAATCACATTTTTTCGAATTAAGAATGGTTTTGCTCTTTTACAAAATTAGTCACATGATTTTTTTATCGACATTTATTCTTATTAGCAGCGAATAAGGTGTCCATTCATTTGTTTGAAACCTTTGTTTGACACTAAAGATTCTCTTGTATCGATTTACCGGAGCGATTAGGGTTTGAGACGTTTGTAACTTTGGAGGAGCAAATTTAAGGGGTCCTTGCTGGAGCGCTGAAATTGGTAGTCTCCAATCCAATTGAACCCTTCTGATGGTTGTGCGTCAAAATGTTGAGGGAGTTATTTTATCGTATTGGGTTAATTTTTACTAAGTTTGCGATTTAGGAATAGTTCGAGGATATTTATTTAAGATGGGTAATTGTATTTCAACACCTAATCGTGCTCAAATTTGGTGAGTGAATTATTATGTTATGGAGAACGCTTATGTTTAAATGGGAAACCATCAAATTTTTGAATTGTACTCTCTTATTGGTCGAATATTCCTTACATTTTCAGAAAATATGTATATTTGAATTTTCAATTTATAATTCAATTTAAAAAGAAATGTTACGTTTTGTTGTGTAAATGATCATAAACATATAGATGTTTAATGATAATTGAATAAATCTTTCAAATTATAGGATCGTATAGAAAGTCTATTGGTATCGGAAGAATCGAAAACCTGTCTTGATTTCTCAAATGCATTAAATGATGCTAACCATTACCACTATGTTCTATTATTGAAAATATCACTGAAGTTTGGCAGATAAGACGAATTTATGCAATTCTCATTTTATCATGGTGAAAATGACTGAATTCGGGTAGATTAGACTAAGGTTCGTAAAATATAATTCTCTATTCATTTCAGGACCAAAGAGGAGTTTGCAGATTTATATCGGCATGCTCAAGGTAGTATTTTCTAATAATCGATTGCCTGCATAATTTGATTTTATGTGTAAATATGTATTTCTCAATAAGAAGCTTCGCATTAAAATTCAATTTATTATGTCAAAATTGTCATAAAAATGTATTGAAGTAATTTTTCCCACAGATTATTTGTAACTAGCTGATATAAGTATAAAAATAATTTTTGTTGACTTGTTAACAATAAAGTGTTGATTTTTTTCTGTTCATATAGATAATACACCTTTACTTATTATTCGAAAATTATATTTAGTAGAAGAGATCTTGTAATTATTTCCATGTTTGATATCGAATTACAGATGAAAAGCGTACACAAGAATCTGAGTTGCTCGACTTGATGAAACTTCTCAGTCGCGAAAGTTCGAATGGGAAAGGCACTGGCTCAACGGTAGGAGATTACTCAACTGAATGTATTTAGTTTTTGTACATTAGCCCCATGTTTAAATCCGTATAAGAAAAAACGAAATTCCAGTATTATCAAATGAAAAGGTAGTTGTAACAAATATAGATTTGTAAAGAATGGATAAATGTATATGTTTAATTTTATCAGTTGTCTTTTCTAGCTGATATATTTCCCTATTTCCCTAAGTTACCTCATTAGGAATGATTTATTATCATCATAATTGTAACAAATATAATATTTTACTATTCGATTGTTTGTCTATCCCTTTATGTAGAATGAAGATGGTCCGTTTAAAACCAAGGCATTAAAGCAGATTGCTGAAGAAATAGAAACATTGAGAACTCAGCTCCGAAAAAGCCAAGATGACTTAGACGCTCTGGTAAGATGTTGACAATTAATGATTCATATAAAATTTACAATAAATTACATAAACTTAGAAATTAGTTCTGAAAGACCTTAATTCCTTGTGGCCATTGGCCGATTCGGCATAGAGAATATTAGTGTAATTTATGATAAAATGGTCACTAATGACAACGCATGGGACGTTGCAGCAATGTTCCCAGAAATTTTCTGTCGATAGAAATATGATTGATTACGGATAGTTTCGTCTCTATTTCCGATCATTCTCCATTCTGGTCTCCAGTACGCCAGTCCCCTTGGCGTAAACAAAACGATAGATAGATAGATCAGATTGAATTTATCAGAACTTATGACCGGCCTCTGACATGAGCAAAGAAATCACCCAAAACCGGAATTTATAACGGTACTTCCTTTGGGTATAACGATGTACCGTAGAATTTATCAATGGTGCTTATGTTATGGGGTACGGTTTTCGAACGATTTACGTAATCATAATGAATATATTTGTTTCGTGCCAATTAATTTACATGTTTTTGCCATTTTTTCATGATAAGTGTTTTTTTTTTACATGAAGCAATGGACCATATTATTATTTACCAATGTTTGAGCTGGATGTAAAACATTAAAAAATAATAAAATATTTAATATAAGTGTAGAAAAATAATAGAAAGAATAAATTTGACCATTGAATTGCAAATATTAGCATCTTTTCTCAGCCCGGTAGTGTATAATTAACATTATATTTGACAATCTCAGTCACAGAAATTGAACTAGAAATTAAGACATATGATAATTATGAAACAAATTCAACCAATAATTAATTTGTTAAATGATAGTGTGATTTTCATGTTGTAATGTGATGCAGATGCAATACATAATACACAAGGTAGATATATTAAGCTCACATAATTGCTCCGTTTGCCTAGCACAGTGATATTGGTCGATAGCAATTCATGTAAAATTCCCCCTAATTAACTTAATTATGTGGACAATAAATAGGACATCAAACGACGAACTCAATACCTGAAAGATAAAATTGGCTTTTGTAATATTCCCGATTTTTTTTCTATCATTGCAATCCATTATTTTTAGGTCAGTATTTAGTCCTTAGGCATCTAGCCTAGGTATTTTTAATCGTTTTCTTATAGATAAATCGCGGTGTTTTGATATACACGTTGGTGCTGGAATAAATCGTCGAATTATTTTCGTGATAGGTTTTCGTTTCGTTACTGATTAAATTATATAGCAAGTTTGGCATTATTATGAATGGATAAAGCGAATGCATGTACCTGGTAGGTAATGCTAAAATGGAAAAGGAGTAATAATCATAAACATGTAAGTTTCTTAAATGGTGTATTATCGCTTATGCACTGCTCATATGTAAAATAATTACATATAGGCCTATAGTTGGGTGCTTAACATACACTACAGTTAAATTAACTATATAACAATAAAAACATATCTCGCCCAACAACATAGATGAACAGTAACTACCTGCATAAATGATAGAGAAAAGTATTTAATTGGCATCTTCTATAAGCAGAAAACGAAAAGCAGACATTGAACAATTGCGAAAAAGCAAGCAATAGTTTATAGCCGCCTTGTTCCACCCTGGTTACTTATGGCATAATAGATTTTGCTTGGGAATAGAATCGTAAATAAAAAGATAAGTTATTAGCGCCTTCAGGCTGATGAAAGGCCAATAATTTAGAGGTGCGAACTACATGTAAATATTAAATGAAAACATCGATTTTGTATGCTCTATTTATATTGAAGATAGTTAATTAAAGATAGGAATTGTAAATAGGTATGTTTATAAATAGACAATATATTTTGAGTAACATCCTTTAAAATATTCCTCCCACCACACTTCTAACTTCACATTGAACATAGCAGCCACTATCTTAGTAAAGACGCCTTTTGTTTTTCGATTACAATTTCCTCTTTCTTCTCGTTTTTTCCTCGTTGGCCCTCAACATCCTTGGCCCTCAGTCATATCATAAACTGAGCAAATATATTTCGGAAAATGATTCTTTGTCATGGCTCCTGATCACGTTGCAACTCTGAGCTGAATTATAATCATCGTAAGAGAAAACGACGGGGATTAAATTGGATGTCATTTCATCGAATCGGTTGGTAACACTTTTGGGGATAAAGTGAAATTCTGATTAATTGAATCGTGGTTATATTGTTTTGTGTCTGCAAGACAGGAGATTGTTGTCAGGGTTTGATTGGTAAGGGAGGACGTGAGAAAAAAATAATTGATTGGCAAAGACAAAGGAATTGGATTGCTTGCTTATCTATTATAAGACATAACGGAGTAAACGATAAAAACAAATCCATGAATTTGCGAAAATTGATTTTCTGCCGTTTTGACGTGCAACCGATCTAGTGGATTTTTAGCCCTCAGCCAACACTTTGGCTGAAGGCTATTGCTATCGTCGTGTCCGTCCGTCTGTCCGTCCGTCCGTCCGTCTGTCCGTAAACAATTACCTTGTGAACACACTCAAGGCTACAATTCTTCACCAATCGCAATTATATTTGGCATACAGTTAGTATGGGTGCTAATAAAGGTTGGGATTGTAAATGAGCCATATCCGACCAGGGAAAATGGCCCAACTGGACTTAGAAAAATTCCCTTATAGCCCCCTTCATATATGGAGTTTGTGAACACACTCAAGGCTACAATTCTTCACCAATCGCAATTATATTTGGCATATAGTTAGTATGGGTGCAAATAAAGGTTGGGATTGTAAATGAGCCATATCCGACCAGAGAAAATGGCTCAACTCGACTTAGAAAAATTCCCTATAAGCCCCTTCATAAATATCAATTAAGGGAGCTTGTGAACACACTCAAGGCTACAATTCTTCACCAATCGCAATTATATTTGGCATATAGTTAGTATGGGTGCAAATAAAGGTTGGGATTGTAAATGAGCCATATCCGACCAGAGAAAATGGCCCAACTGGACTTAGAAAAATCCCCTATACGCCCCTTCATAAATATCACTTAAGGGAGCTTGTGAACACACTCAAGGCTACAATTCTTCACCAATCGCATTTATATTTGGCATACAGTTAGTATGGGTGCTAATTAAGGTTGGGATTGTAAATGGGCCATATCCTACCAGGGAAAATGGCCCAACTGAACTTAGAAAAATCCCCTATTAGCCCCTTCATAAATATCACTTAAGGGAGCTTGTGAACACACTCAAGGCTACTATTCTTCACCAATCGCAATTATATTTGGCATGCAGTTAGTATGTGTGCTAATAAAGGTTGGGAATGTAAATTACCCATATCCGACCTGGGAAAATGGCCAAACTGGACTTTCCCTATAAGCCCCTTCATATGCGTTTTTAGCCACGGCTTGCTACGCGAGGCGTGGATTGTACCACCGCTTTTACGTTATTGATTTAGTTATATATATATTTATTTATTTGTTTAGTTCGTTAACTTTTTTTTGAAAATGTTACTCCTCCTAGAGTTTTAGGCCGATTTTAATGAAACTTGGTATGATTGTTAATAATGTTCTGGGGAATCTAAAAACTGCTAGCTTGTGCTTATATTGCTTATATAAGCAAAGTTATAGCTGCTTATATTTTCCTATTGTATCAGTCTTTACGATTGTGATGTACAT
>LQRL01188126.1:11703-25485 GCA_001703475.1 Hydroides elegans
TAAAGGACAAAAAAAATCGTCATGCGTTTTAAAAAGCTTGGTGCGTTTTTAAAAAGCGTGATGCGGTTTTAAAAGCGTGAGATTTTTTAAAAAACGGCTTGCTTTTTCAACAAAAATCGTCGAGCGTTTTCCTTTAGTTGACATTGGTTTGAATGGCAAATATTTATTGTCTAAATAAAACAGCTTGCCGTGTGGCCACAAAAACGCTTGCGGCTTCAACAAGCTTTTTTGAAAAAATGTTTAAGTCCTACAAAGAATATATAAGAGAAAAAGTTTGTTAGGAAAAAGAAGCTGGAAGAAGCTTCCCGTGTGGCCAGGCCCTAAAAAGGAAAACATATCTTGCGCTATTTAAATCGATGTTTTATTTCAAAAATGGAAGTTAAATACGTAGTCTATGTTTATACACTCAAGAGGCACTGTAGAAGTCTAAACATATTAGGGTGACGAAATTATAGGAAATGCTTTTGGGAAAACATGTTGGTTTTTTAAGCTACACAAAACATCTTTCAAATTCCTTTGTTAAATAAACAGCGTCAGGGTATTGATTTGCTTTTGCCACATGCAATAAAAAGTTTTTAAAATCTTTCCTAATAATTATTTTATCAAGATTTGAGATAGAATTCTATTGTTTCTAATTGCTGCTAACTGTGCTCGACTTAAATAAAGGCCTTACAAATAAGAAATTGTCAACGCCGGTTCCATGTCACATGTCCGAAGGTCCATATGTCCGAAGGTCCACTTGTCCGAAGGTACACTTGTCCGAAGGTTCACATGTCCGAAGGTCCACTTGTCCGAAGGTCCACTTGTCCGATGTGGACCCTCGGATATGTGAACAGTCACGGTCAACGCCAGTATGCTTCATCTTCTTGCTTCCCTATTTTACTTGCCGACTTGAATATTGACTCTTTCTTCTAAACCATACGTAAAGTTGGTGTCGGTGTATTCTACGTTTTTCCTCATTTTCAATCACCAACTTGTATATTGGCCCTCTCTTTTCTGTTGTAAACACTATCTATATATTTTTCTTTCTATTTTACTTACCGACTTGAATATTAACTCTTTCCTCTAAACCATATGTGAAGTTGGTGTCTGTATTTTCAACCAGGAAGTAAGGGTTGTCGCTGGCTACCACTCGGAATTGTGGGAAACCATAAGTATTGTTGCTCCAGAACGTATAGGGAGAACGGTGGAACAGCTCCCATCTGAATGGAAAACATAATCAATATCAGCCAAGCAAACATTAAACAAATTGAAGTCAAAACCATTTCGTCAATCTTGTACCTGCTAACTTCATGAAGAAGCGAATATCGACCACATACTTAATGCAATGTGAATTTTGTTACATACAAATAGTTGTAATGTCATAACATAGAAATATATTGATATACCCTATAACCCTGAAACTAATATTATCATACATTGTTACCATAAGTTGTGAAAGGTTTCCATATGTAAGCAAAATTGAATTGAAAATAAAATATTTTCTTAATGTACTTAGGCAGAATAGAGTCTTTGGCAAAGTAATTTATATTAGAAATAAAACCTATGTTAGTAAGCATTCTTATATCCAAAATTGCAATCCACCTGGATGTACGTATTTTGACATTAATGATACGTGTTTGATTTAATCAAATGCCTTCGTAGAGTCGAAGAATACGGCCACCTTATTAAATGCCTTTGCAAATATATTGGTTATTTACGAGCATTTGGGAATTATACCATACTCATGTCATAAGAAATAGTATAATGTCTTGATACAGACCTTCAATTCTAAATTGACATACTCTCTTATCAAAACGGATCAAACATGTCATTTTCCATATCACCCTACCCGCTTCCGCCCATGATATAGCGATAGGACTCAGCATAGGATTGCAACAAAGAAGAAAATCTATATAGGTCATAGCAAAATAAGCCTATATTTTCTTCCATCTTACCTGCTTCTCCTTCCCTACTTCCAATGAGTTATCTAGATAGGAATACATTCATTATATTTATGCATAGATATAATATCGTAAGTTTAAAATATATAAACACACATACCTGCTACTTCCCTGTAGATATCGATACACCACTTCCATATCAACGAGCTCTTCCGTTGTTAGATTCGGGTCGAAGAAGATGCAAAAACAATCGCGGTCGAAGTTTGCGGCGATGCGTACATCTTGAATAGGCCGCAAATGGCTAAAGGTATCGGCGCAATCCTTGTATTCCCACACACCTGATGTGAGGCATATGTTAAACACAGGTAAAGTAATATGAAAGGTACTTTGTAATAATTACAAGGCACATGTCTTGGATGGGTCGAAGGAGGCTGAAGGTATCCGCACAATCCTAGTTTGAATCATTCATATTTTATATATTGGTTGAAGATATAGGCTATGCCCTATGATTTTTTCCCTATGATAACTGTGACATCATATATTAGAATGGCGGATCTGGAATTCGCGGGAATCTATAATTCGCGGACACGTGTTTTTTTTGCGAATTACTTGAGACTGTGATCGTGGTTTGACTTAAGTGTTATAGAAAACTGGTTTCTCAATGTTTTCCTATATATAAGTTGTTTCTAAATATGAATAATTCTCGAGAAACACGTATCCGCGAATTATAGATTCCCGCGAATTCCAGATCCATTGGTCTATTGTTTTGGGCTTTTTGTAAAGCCCGAAGTAGTATGGGCAAAAGTGCTTTTCTCGAGGGGCCGGATTGTTTTGATTAGGGGTTGAAGTGGTCGAAGTGGTAGGGACTGATGTGGTATATTGGTCGACGTGCCCAAACCCTAACTCGAAAAAATCGATTAAAAACTGTTAATATTAAGTTATATTTGTTATAAGCTACATGTGTACAGTCATTGCTTATTGCATTCTTCTCTAACAAATTCATGATTTACAACCAAGGTTTTGATAAAAGTTATTCAATGCATCTTAACCGCGAGAATGAATTAATAAACATGTATCCGCGAAAACTGTGACCGTACAAAACAACGGTGGTATGTCAATGGTTTCTTTTTCTCGCTTAATCCAAGAGTAAGGATTTTTGCTTTTTAAAACCGAGGTTAAAGCCCCTGAGCGTCCCTAGACCTCGTATTCACTGATTTCATTTCACATAAAGGAAAGAAAAGATTGACCCTCTATCAAACGAGAGCCTTTATATATACTTTTCAAAGCACTGATAATGGCTTAAATTCAACAAATTGTAAAATGCTAATTTTATGTTTTATTAAGCTAATTAGCGAAGTGTTATTCGAGGTTATATTAGAGGACATGGGTTGTTCTTAGAAAACGCTTGAAAATGATAAGAAAAAAGTTTTAAATTCAACTACTAGGCCAAAATGAAATAAGCTTTTTTATTCCAAATTTGCGATTTTTACTTTACCTTTCAGGATCTCCAAAATATTCAAAGAATATTCCGTAATATTCTTACCTGGAAAATCAGGTGCAGATCGACATAAAGAAACATTGAAGCAAAAGCGGAGGCTGGGCGTTCCTCTAATCGCCCATCGAAACCCCCAACCCCACCCCCACATACCCCGCTCGGTTCTATAAACACATTATAGGTGCTTTTTAATAACAAATTTCTGGATTTTGGATCGGCCCCTGAGAAAAGTCTTATAACAATGTAACTATAATATTGTAAGATCGTATTATTTTGAACAAGATCACTCGACCTAGGTTAAAATATCAAGGTTCAATATATGTATACGAGTGTCGGCCGCATTGAAGTACTCAAAGGGCGTTTTTCAAGCCATTTTCACCTATATTGTGAGTAGCTTCCCACAAATAATGCATAAATAATGTGTTACGCATTCGTGAGCTCTTTGAGAATAGGGCAGTAAATATTTGATCAATCTAATATAGGTGAGCATGTGGTGATTTTGGGGGGCTGTCTACAAAATGACATATGAGTTCGCTTTATATATTTTTTTTTAAGCAATGTACGCATTAGTACAAAAATGATTAACACACAAAAAAAAACGGAATATAATGGTTAGTTTCATGTATTAAGAATGTAATGAAATATGTAGTTCACTGATTATTCACCCATTTTGCCACTAGTTGAGTATACACAGTGGCCGTTTATTGTATGAAACCCCTAGGTTTCTTTCCCGTAGGTTTATACACGCATGTATGCCAAACTCTTCTTAATTGAGTCATGTACCGGAACGTCTATGTAAACTTGAGTATGTAACCTTCATTGAACGCATGTAAAATCCGAGATCGGTTTAATCAAGCAAATATCTTATTATTTTTGATATTGTACGTTTTATTGTGGCCCGATTGCAATGACTATCTCTCTTTGACATATTTACCGATAGAGCTTGATACTGACACCCATCATATAATTAAAAATAACTGGTTTAATATTGCATTAACTTTTTAATGATTAGCACCGATACGGACTTGTGGCCACAAATCAATGTCTATTGAGCATACGACTTAGTCTGAGAGAATGTTACCTTTTTTTAGTGGGATTTTCTTATGTTTTATACCAAGATTGGTGTGAAAATTGAAATATCACTATTCCGGCCTAAGAAAGCTGCTCCTTTTATGCTGAAATTTAACCGCGCCCAAAGTCTGACAGCGGATCATATATACATATATGTGCGCAAAAATAAGAAAACATATTATCAATACCCACCGGAATTTCGAGACCAGATCTGAACCCTTGAAACACTCGAAGCATAGTCCAGAACGGCGAGTAATAAGACGAATAGCCGCATACTGAAGATATTATAATCCATTTATGTAAACGCGTTTATACGAAAAATATTCCAATGATGATGATTTAGATTATGATTTCACTTTGAATTTATCCTTTCTGTATGATTGTTTATCCGACCTTACAAATATGTTTTCTTTAAAGGCAAGATCTTAATGGTTTTATTTTCTAAATATTCGATGTTGATTTTCTAACTTAACACATACTTCTTTTTTACTTATATCCTAGTCGTTAAACAAGACAAAAACATATTCCAAAATAGGCACACCGAAAACTATCTCATTTTACGTGCGCATAAAATCATCTACCGTTTTATCGAAAAAAAGTACACGATATAATTTAAGTGGCACTGTATTTATTTCAGTCTCAAGCATTCTATAGTTGACATGTTACTTTTTTACTCTTAAGTTATATAGGGTTCAATTTCTTATGGTTTATACAAATAACCCTATAAATGCATGTATACATGAACAGAACCTCCAGCTGTTTACGTATATAATATAGGGAGGGGGTTGGTATTCGTAAATGAGTTATGGGAAATTGGTTTTTGGTAGAAACCAATTTTCGTTCAATGATATAAGACCTTCTGTTACCTTATTTTACGAAAACAAAGGAAAGGTTCGAACAACCATATTAGTTCTACTGTACACTTATTTTGCACAATGAATCACAATAATTCGGTTTACATAAAAACGGGGAAAAGCTATTCCTTTAAGAATGATTTTTTATTCCATTAGAAATGTTTTTTTTTTCTGAATATCTTTCATGGTAAAACAGTCTCTTTAACCGAAATCCAACGTACAAAGAAAATGCAAATAACATATTTAGCTTATAATTGAATGGTTAAAATCGAGTAATGGATTAATTTAATTGGTTACAACGCATCGGCATTTTGTCTTTGCGAAATAATGTATATCACTGTTCTTGATGATTTAATTTCGGTATTGCGCAGGAAACTCGACTGAAAAACATCAACCTTTATAGCATATATACATTTCCCCAAATATATTTAAAAAATGCATTTTATGAATACCATATTTCGACCGTGACAAGCTTATTTCTCGGGTCTTTGTTGAAGTCGCTTATTATTACAATAACTTGATCTTTTTTCGCAGAGCAAGAATAATAATGACGTTCACCAACACAACACGGATGGCAAACGCTAGCTTATTCCTTAAAATGCTAAGAATAATCTAAACAAAATTAAAACAAACAATAAATGGGTTGAACTAAATGAATGCTAGTTGGAACACATAATTTGTTATCAAAATAATTTCATATTATTTCTATATAGATATTCAATAGCTATTGTATTCTAACCCAAATACTATTCGGAAATTAATAAACGATTATGTCGATTCACGCTAAATAAAACATAGTTTACAAATGGGCAACATTTCACTAGCTATCTATCGTCGATGCTATTCTATAGACATCTTACAATGACAAAAGATATTTCCGGTATTTACGAGTAAGAACTTACAATAGTTTGTAAATAGTTTTCTAGTAGGCGTAACATTGTTTTCAACAAATGAAAAATTAATATAATGAACCCCTTAGTCATCTGGTTGTTCATTAGGGCGCGCCGCTATCACTCATCATGTTAGTCAGCGCCTCTATCGGTCTATCTTTGTATATATCTATATATCTTTATATAGTGATCTTTCTATCTATCCATCTATCTATAAATGTATTTATTTGTCTATCTACTAGCTAACTATTTATCCATTTATCGTATATCATTTCATTATTATGGATAAGTGTCTTAGTGGGAAGGCATATTCTTATCAATGTGCCAGCTAGTAGGACCTTTAGATTGTTTTGATAGCAAATTGATAGAGACCAAATATTATTTTGAAATTATGTTAAAAAGCAAAAAATATCAGAGATAAAAACACAATCTCTTTCGGTGAAAAAAAAATTAAAAAACGTCACTTACTCGAAAGTGTGCGGCTGAAACGGCAACCGTTGAACACACGTGGAAAAGTGTAATAACAATGCACTCTGTTAATGCCGAAATGAGGTTATAATCATGGTCGCCCGGTGAACAATTTGCACTGGGAACTGAGAACTCGATTGCATGGTCAACTTACCTCATCATTCCTTATGATTTAATTAAGTTAAATGAAATTCTAACGTGTTTATTACAAACAACCTATATTTTACTATTATTAGTTTTTAAATGCTCATAGTAAATAGCAATGTTTTAATTGCGCAGGTTGAGCATTGTTACTACCATATGATTAATCTTTCCTATTTTCAAACTCATTTTTTACTGCAATGTATCAGATAACCACCAAATCAACAATTATTTATTACAACACAACATTAACTCAATGATTTATAAAATAAAACCGATAAAATTATAGTATCTAAAGCATAAACGTGGTCTGAATTCAGAGTATTGAACATATTGTAAAATTGCATAAGTCTTTAAAACTTGCGAAAAATTAACTTTAAATATAAGTATGATTGTTATAGTAGTGATAATAAGAAGAGATAACACACTGTACAAGATGGGTCAAACAATAAGCCAATGTCAAGGGTAAATGTAATATGAAATACTATAATAGTCCTTATATTGCAATCCATCATATAAACATATAATCATTGGAACATTGTAGGCAACTGAAATCACTATCATAAGTAAAAGACAGAGCTTAACTCTGGCTATTGAACATAAGCTCGACGAGTGTAGTGGAAAACACTCAGCAATGACTCTGGTTACAGCAATAATGACCGTAATACTGTTCAATATTAGTATCGCTGTGTATCCAAATGTCACAATGATATCCAATTTCAATCCATATATTTGATAAAATTGGTGTTTATCCATATATAAGTCTTCATGAATATACAATAAAGCGCATGTGTGTCAAAATACGGTTATTATAATAAATGTATCTGCAATGGCCAATGATTGGAACAGCAAGAAGGTTGATGTTTGTTTTGATTGTCTATGAAATCCTGTGAAAGATGCTATGTTTCCACATAAGCCGAATATGCCAGGAAACCGGCTTATAAAAGATATGCAAGTAATTGATACATCCATTCCCTTCTTGAAGTAACAGTATTCATAAGAAGGTGAGTATATTATTCAAGCATTTATTTCGGTTGTTTTATCCAAACATGGTTTTGTGCTATTGCTTTAGAGTTTATATAGCATGTTTTATTGACATTGTAAAGCCGACCGATATAATCATTCGTTAACCTTTCAAAGATAATTCATTAACGCATCGTCAACAATGTCATTTTTCATCAAATCGAAATAGCTTGCTGGTAAATGGGATATATCATCAATAATCACAATAAAAATATAAGGGGTGTCCTAATGGCGCTGAAATGAGAATTTACAACATATTTTAATAAATAGCTTGATTACAACTCTCAATAACCAAGTTATCACCTGCATAAGAGGAAGAATTGCATCGGTCGCCACGTGTACACTATGATGGTATATCAAATCGTGCCTTGATCTATCAGTTAACCACTATATGTCGAGGTTAACTAGTCTAAATCATTACGTTCATCTTAACGTGACATTTACATCAATTTTCGTGCATATTGATTTTAGTATTCACATTAGAGAAAGAATTTTATCGGTCGCAATTTTCAGTTTGTGATGGTAGATTAATCCTGGTTTGATTTATCAGTTAACCGGTGTGCATCATGGTTACCGAGTCTGAATAAATTAAATTTCATGTCAATGTGACATCAATATCAACTTCCTTGTACGTTAATTGCAATGTGTAGAAGTCCTGCAAATGCTTATTTCAACACTATAAGTTTATCATTTGAATGAGCTATTTAAGAATTTTGAATTCCAAGGACCATGGACCGTTTTTATGATGGTTAAACCATTGGTTTTACCATCTACATTTTAAATTATTATCTAAAACATTTTTTAAGCCAGGTCATAATATCAATTAAATGCCGAAATTAAAAAAAAGTAAATATACGAGCGCACTATAAGACCGTCTAAACGAGTGGTTTAAATTTAAGTACAATGTGAATAGACTTTAGTAGACGTGGTTAAATAATCAGTAGCTCTTCATGGTAGCCTGATAAGTCTGATATGTTGATTTTTTTTTTGTTTTATTTATGTTTTTATGGCAACACATTTGTTTCATATGAATAGGATTTTAAAATTTATTTACTATTTATTTAGCGCCATTTATACCTAGCTTATTAAAACTAAGCGGACCAAAACAATGAGAAAAATATTTTATTAATCGAAAGACACACCCTTTGTTGCCGGAACTGCACAGGTACCCCGACAAGATCATTCATGCCATCTGGGCCTTGCAACAGTTGATCGTTCAGAGAAGTACCGGCATACCAGGCTGCACAGTCAAAAATACCCTAAACTTACCTCGTTTATGTGGGTTGACTACCGGGTGATGCGGCAAGTACGACGTTCTTCCACTTGTATGGGTGTCGTTAACCTTCTTCGCGTGTCCATTGGAGATGTATGTTGCGATTATTTCGGAGAACTTCTCCCTAAGGCTGTCATTTTTCAAATGTTTTCTCTGCAAATGGCCAAGTCTGCTGACCGCCATTGGTTTATTAGTTGGCAATGACTTACCCTAGTCGCGCCACGTCAGATGCATCTTATAATGAACATCTTCTATGGTGAGGCTGTCCTCCATCCGCCGTAGAGCTTTCTTGTCTTCAACTGACATAGGCCTTTCGTCACTTACTTTGTCCTTGAAATATGTTTTCCACATTGCGTCAAGCTTGTACAAGAGAACGTCGTCGCCCCTGCAAAAAGTTCACATTGCCGCGACCAACGTTTCGCGAACACAAAGGTCCTAGTGGCCATCCTAGTGGTAAGCGCAGGGCGGCCGGCTCACCTACTTTGCCGAGCCGGACTTCCAATGGAATGATTACCTCCGGTACATCGCTGCGTATCAATAACATGACACACGATGATTGAATGTTTGAGATTTTCAAATGTTTTCAATGCTCGCACCGATCTAATTCCTCCGCTTAGGGAATTTTGTTGGCTACCGGAGGTAACTTACCAGCCGCCAATACCTTTGGTATGCAAACGCTATCCGACCTGTCCACCGATTGCACGGTTAGTGAAGCCTCTCTACCATTGTTTATAGTTTTAATTAACACATGTCTATATTGTGTAAGATTTCCTTTCCCCTTTTATTCCAAGCATTACAATGACGTCAGACCCGAGCTGTTATTTAATGTATAGTTAAAATACGACTTGTCAAATTGTCGAATTGTCCAATTGTCCAATTGCAAAAGCAATTGTATTAGTAAAAGAAAATCAAAAATGTCATTCTCTCGTTTATTGAATTATTATGTTTTGACATTGTTTAAACAATGTCATGTTTCGTTTAAAAAAATAAATAATGTCACAAATGAAATATTTCTTTTCATTTACTGAAGTATTAAGACTGTTTCTTTTGAATTCAGACTAATGACTTTAGTAACTAAAAACACTCAGATAATTTAGGGTAATAAAGAAGCTAATTCTTATGTAAATGAACCGATAAACACTCGATTATAGTATTTTTTCAAATAAGCTATACATTTATGTTGCAATATTTGGAACATGTTTAATTTCAAAATTTAAAAATTTACCAAAACAATGTCAATAATATAACGCAGTGAATTCTATTATAAGGGTATGCGTATTTTAATTACGTATCAATCATATTGTTATCAATATGTATAATACGCATTTAATGTAACATACCTTTAAACAAGCAACAAATATTCAAACAATATTTAAGTTTGGAAAACATCATAATCGATAGTATTACCCACAATTTTAGCATTTTTATTACAATATCCTTTTGATAAAGCTGTTTATTTTTGTTCATCTTAACAACAATATATTAGATAACCACCATTTTATAAATACTGCTCAAAACACACGACTTCATTTTTACAAATTAAAAGCGTTTATTTCATTATATTTCTCAAGTAAAACGTAGTCGTAAACTGTCAAACATATTATAAAATGCATATTTATTTTGAAATTGGCGAGATAAGAGATAAGTTCCATTCCCCTATTTGAACAGGTGCAATGTGTAAACAAAACTCATTAATGACTATCTCTTACTTAGATGCACCCGTTGATACTTAACTATGTAACTAAGTACAAAAACATTAACTTATTTTATTTTACATAACCCGCATGGTAAACACAATGCCTGTGTATGCGCATTTAATTATACATGCAAATTGTGCAAAAATGCCAATACAATGTGTTTTAGTTCCTTACAGGTAAATTAATGATACAATATTACTGAAATAAATATTATGATGAAGCTGTATGATGTTCACAGCAAGCATAAGAATATTAAAACCTTTTTTGTTAAAATGGCCGTTTGAGAACTGCTGAAAAAATGACATTAGCTAACCCGTAATTTATTGTGACGTCAGACTTAATGTTTTTTTATATTGTTGTTAAACTTGAGATCAAACCCCACTTGTCCCCTGCATCAACGTTTACTTGTTAGTTTCTTGAGTATTCCTTGTCGATCCATCCGTAATATGTGTCGATGAACACGAAAGAAAGCTTTTGGGTATGGCTGTTGTCCGGTATTGCTTGCTCATTGTTGTGTATATAAGGAAGTTCACACTCGAGTTTATAATGCTGAACATGTAAAGCGACTCGTGAAGGTACAGCACGAACAAGTTTTGCATCTTCAAAATGTAATATAAAAACACAAAAAGAGGCCAGGGCAAAGCATTAATGACAAACACAATAAGCACAGCTATTAATATTTGTGTGGTTTTGTTTCTTTGACGCTGTTGGATAGTCATCCTTTGTCGGGATTTATTCAGAGCTTTTAATTTGATTAAAAGTATGATTGTTATAGTAGTGATAATAAGAAGAGGTAACGCACTATACAGGATGGGTCTAACAATAAGCCAATGTAAAGCGTAAATGTAAAATGAAATACTATAATAGTCCTTGGATTGCAAACCATAATATAAACATATAATCATGGGTACATTGTAGGCAATTGAAAACGCAATCATAAGTAAAAGACAAAGCCGAACTCAAGGTATTGAACATAAGCTCGAAGCGTGCATTGGGAAGCACACAGCCATGAGTCTTGTTACAGCAAGAAGCACCGTAATGCTGTTCGATATCAGTATCGCTGTGTCTCCAAATGTCACAATGATATCAAATTTCAATCCATATATTTGGTAAAATTTGTGTCTATCCATATATAAGTCTTCCTGAATATAAAGCATTGTGCATGTGTGTCCAAATACGGTTATTATAACAAATGTATCTGCAACGGCCAGTGCTTTGAACAGAAATGACGTCGATGTTTGTTTTGATTGTTTGTAAAATCCGATAAAAGATGCTATGTTTCCAAATAACCCACATGTGCCAATAATAAGGCTTATGAAGGATATACAAGAAATAGATAAATCCATTGCCGTCTTTAGGATAGTGTTGAAAAGAGCGTTAATATATATTCTTCAAGCATCTTTTTCAGTTGTTTTAATAAGAATATGGTTTTTAGCTATCACTTTAGAAGTTATATAAAGATTATATAATATTTTTTTTACATTGCATAGCCAACCAATATAATCATTCGTTATCATATCGAACACAATTCATTGCATCGTATATAATTCGTTTCGTTCATACTTTTCCATCAAATCAAAAATAGATTCTTAGTTAATGCAATATATCATCAAAAATCACAGCAAAACATAAGGCGTACGTTGATGGCGCTAAAATGAGCATTTACAACCATAAATTCAAATAGTGTATCTTTATTACAATTATCAATACCAAATTATCACCTGCATTCATAAAAGAGGAAGAAATTTATAGGTCGTATGCTTTTCTCGGTGATGGTATATTAATACCTGGTTCGATCTAATGATGTAAGTTAACCGCTATATATGCATCAGGGTTACCTTGTCTAAATCATTTTAATCTTATGTCAACGTGACATTAATATAAACTTCCTTAAACAATTCCAGTGCGTTTAAATTCATATACTGTTAAATAAAAAAAAAAAACAAATTTAATCACTTTGACTTCGTCCCCTCGCTCTCTCCAAATAACTGACTGAACACAAATCACCACGATCCAATGTTTTTATTTGTAAATTCCTTTTGCTTTGCGGTCGGTCTTGAGTCCAAAAAGCGTCTTGTGACATGACGAAACCACCGTAGCCGTTTCTGCTTTACAAATCCGGTGATTCATCTGAAGGGCTTTGCGGATGAGCTAATGTCTCTGCTTTCTTTTTTTGGCAACCCTAGGATGGCTTTTCAGCAGTTTTTACAAACAAATATATATATATAGAACAATAGATCGATGGAAACCAATAATAAATATCTATATCGGGTTTTCAGTTAGATAATCACCATCCAATCAGGGGTATGTGAATTATTTATATTGAAATAATATATATACGTGGTAAGATAACACAATTTAAATTTTCAAACTGATTATTTCATTGCTCTGAGTATTTGTTTAGCTGTTTTAAGATCACTTTACAGTTTTTTGAAAATATGTTCTATGGAACTATAGAAACTATGGAACCCCTCATAATATAATCTATCGTGTGTAGTGTTTATCAAAAGGCCAAGAAAACGAAATATGAATATTGTTTCATGTATTGATATTGCGTTAATAAATATGATAATGGCATTAAATTAGTATACAAAGGATGGTAGGTAAATCAAAATCAAAATCGTTGTCATTTCCCTTTACATAGTTTGCAGTTTATCTATCATTTGGTTTTTAATGAATTATTATATCTTTATTTGGATTTTGGCTAAGATAAACAATTTCCCACACAGCAAAATATGTACAAATGAAGAAGTGATACACTCATGTTTGGTAGACAGGTCGACACGTGTGGCACATTGCAAGTTAACTTTAGATACAGTGTTATATTTTTACAGTGTTATAAGTTATATTGTGATATTAATTATACGCAGTGATTATACAATTGGACAACGTCTACCTTTCAACCTGTCGACCTATCTGATACATGCTACGGTTCCTATATGTGCATTTAGATTACACTATGGGGTTATGATGTATGTTAATAGCTT
>LQRL01188128.1:1378-20436 GCA_001703475.1 Hydroides elegans
GCGTGCCTCGTCAAAGTTTCATCTCGATCGGTTGAAAATTGTCGATTCCAGAGCACTTTAAAAATTGTCGATTTAAAACTTTTTGTCAGATGCCAAGCACTTTGTCCACGCGAGTTTGAGATGAAGGAGTTGAGCTAGAGCTTTCAAATTTTATACACGCATAAACCAAAGTCTGAAGTCGTGCCTCGTCAAAGTTTCATCTCGATCGGTTGAAAATTGTCGATTCTGGAGCACTTTAAAAATTGTCGATTTAAATCATTTTTACAGATGTCAAGCTCTTTGTGTAGGCGAGTTTGGTATGAAGCAATTGAGCTATACCTTTCAAATTTTATTCTCGTATAAATTGAGGTCTGAAGTCGTGCCTCGTTAAGGTTTTATCTGGATCGGTTGAAAATTGTCGATTCTGGAACACTTTGAAAATTGTCGGTTTTTACATTTTCACCCGATGTTAAGTACATGTGCACGCGAGGTTAGTATGAAGGAATTGAGCGAGAATTTTTTTATTTAATACACATATAAACCAAGGTCTGCAGTCGTGCCTGGTCATGGTTTCATCTTGATCGGTTGAAAATTGTCGAAAATAGTTCGTCATTTCCAAAGTTAATTTTAGTAAAAACTGACCATCCTGCATATACGCATTGTTAAAGTTCACGGGGGATCCAAGGTCACTGACCTTCTAGTTGAAATTGTGTGCACATTCATTCATATCTCAAAGGGGCCTGTAGCTCAGCGATAGAGCATCAGACTAGTAATCATAAGGTCGTGGGTTCGAATCCCAACTCGTACAGACAAGTACTATAATGGAACTATTATAAACTAGAATAATAATATTTTGATTCGGAAATTGTTTGAATAATTTGATTTTCGTTTGATTTTGACGGCTTCACTGATTGATGAGAAGCGGGCCATTCGTGCTCCGACGGACACATTTCTAGTTAGTTATTTTATCATATTTATATGCAATCTGTTCTATAACTGAGCGCACTGGTGTCATTTCACCTGACGCATTGTTCAAGATATAGAGCGCACGAGGGCGCTTAATCTTAGAGCGGCTTATACAACCTTTAACCATTCATCGTTCAATTATGCCACTTGCGACCTGAAAATCCGCTGTGCGACCTGCTATTTTCAGCAGGTCGCATGGCTGCGACCTCGAAAATAAGTTAAGGTACAGCCCTGATGTTATAATGAAAGAATTGGCAGTTTTTCAAAATATAAAACATGCTTTTAAATCAAACATCTAAAGGCACAAAAGTACAAGTGTGAAAACATCAAAATCCAATGCCATGGATGGCATCCAAAAAGTTAATCAACACCTGAGGGTATTTGTCTCGTTTTAGTCTTTTATAAAGTGGAAATGAACATCAAAACTCGTAGTCATGCTAAAGTTGTATCGATTGATAATGCATCTGATTATTGAAACCTCGTGATACCAGCCTAGGATGGGCACAATATTTGCCGACGAAACCTTTGTGACCTGTCACATATAACATTATCGCACTGCGCACCGGTTTCATGTTTAATCGAGCGTTATCCGTACGCAAAAGCATGACGTTAACCAAGAGTGTGGATTCGAGAAACTAACAACAGCAAAAACAAAACATGAAGTTGTCATGAGTGCAAACGATGTCTCATAAGAGATACGTTCGAAATTATTATAATAATAACGTATCATACATGTATGAATTACTCAGCGTCTGATATTCAATGAAGCATGGACAAGCAACATAATGGTTTTATCTGAGATCGAAATTGAGCCCCATATGCGAGGCGGGGAGTAGTTTGTGCCTAAAGAGCAGAAACACTAAACAAAACAATACAGCACCCCTAATGGTAGAACTATTAGGACAAACTATGATACACTAAATGTCAGGGCTGCGACTGAAAATATCAAGAAGGCATATCGCGACTAAATAATTAGAATATCGGTTTCGGAGACCATTCCAAAATAAACAGCAGACGTAGTTATCGTGGATTTTTTTTTAATCGAAAAAAACAACACTTTTTTGTGCCAAATTATAGGTTAAATACCATCAAGCTTAAGACGATTCCAACTAGGACGGTCGAAACATATCATATACCAAAGAAATACTATAAAGTATTAGATATTGGTTAACTCGTTTGAAATCATTTATATCATAGACCTTACCGATGCGATGGCGGCAACGAATCATCGGTGAGTCTTGCCGTCACAACTCCGCGTCGGTCATTCGCGATGTCTTCTTGCGACACATGCCAGCGATCCGGGTTTCTCGCTTCAACGCCGACGACTTGAAGTCCTTGTTTTACTTTTACTCTGCAAAATAAGAAAGACATGGAAATGTGTTTAGTTTCCTATCTATAAGGGTAACTACAGTAATAGAAATCTGCATATCCCTCAATGGCTCTGTAAAACTCATTAATCCTATAATGAACAATGTTTTGCTTGTTGATTTTACTTAAGTTTCTTTAAACTTTATAACGTTTTTGACCTTGATTAAAACAATTAACGGTAACATACTGCCATTGCAAAGTATTTTGAAGAGAGCGACCCACTGGCTTTGCTTATTTTAGCACATTCGTTTTGACTACAAACATGTATTTAAGATTTGGTTTATTCAATGGAGTGAATGATTTGAATACCTTATTTGGAAGCTGGTCAAATCAGATCCATGTTCGATTTTGACCGGAACTCTGAGTTTCGATCCCGGGTGGAAGCTAAGTTGAGGTATGTAAATGAGAATGTGAAGATCTTCTTTAAGCTCTTGATACGTTGACTGCCCGCGTCTCAGCGTAATCGGTAAAACATTTCTTCGCTTTCCAATAACAGATTCACTGTATCCATCGGCATCAGCGTCTGGATCATTTCCATTGAAACCTATACATTGTCGGTTGTTATTTGTATTATTGAACACAGAATAATATACATTTAGAACATTGGCATTATCGCTCCACCACGATAGGGGAATTTGAACCCCTGCTATGCACACATTATCTTCAGCCCCAAGCACACACGATCCTGACAGTTCGTGACCTTCATTCTTGACATATATCCTCATACACCAATTTTGGCTATTATTCACAGCATTATTGTACGTATCCTCATACCAGTGATACGGTATATCACTATGTCTGTGAGCTCTCTCATATGTATGATCCCCATAATGACTAGCATGAAATAACACTTGTAACAGCGGTCGCTCCTGAGTTATTGTTCGCGACACTAAATGAGCACTAATATCCAAACCATCGATAATCAAGCGATTACCCAATGAGTTTCCGTTTCCCAACGCGCTTTGCAGCAACGCGTCGGTTATACGTTCGCGAGCGTGGAAAGGTCCATAGTCAGCCGCAAAGATGCCGGCGCCCGTGCCTTTCGTAACGATGAAGGGCTTCTGTTGCTTGTTGAGACTGAAGAATTGCTGACCGTGCAGCACTGGCTTGATGAAGAAGGCAGACCCAGCATCCTTCACATCCACGTTAAGCTTTGTGCTGCTACCTATAAAATATTACAATTACTTGTAGATGTAACGAATAATTGACTTAAATATATAATTTAATATAATAACAAGGTAAAAAGGTAAAATCCATACAGCATGTATTTCAACATTCTTAAATCGATATTGGATCATGGATGGCATACTAGAGTCTGGCTATCAAAAATATCTTTTAGTCTCGATTCTGATAATTACTTAGTGCGTATTTGTTGTCATAAATATACCGTTTATAACAATCATTGAGACTAGTTCAAGCTATCAAAAGAGCTGTGACACAACTTCTTATGTAATTTAATGGATATACATCTTTTGTTGGTACCATTATTTCAACATTGAACATTAAGAATTTTAGAAACACCTGTACTATTTCAGAAAGCCTACTCCTACACGACGAAAAATAAGCCACCGAAAACTTTGTTTTCACATGTATGGTTGACATTATTTTGAAAACGGGCTTATCGTACACATGTCATGCCGATATGCCATCCCAATAATTGAAGAAAGTGGAATTTCGAGGGAAAATCTACAATTATACATCGTAAACTCGAACATGGAAAGGCTTCATGCAAAAAAATACAATCGCAAAATAATCAATGATATCATAGTTATAAAGAGATTTATTCGTCCCGTTCCAATATTGTGTTTGATTATCATATCGTCTCCCTCGTACAAGCTTGTACCTCAACGTGAACAAAAATGTTTTGACAGTTTTTAGAAATCCCGAACACTTACCTTGATTTAAGGCTAAGAAAATGGCAAGAGCATATAAATATCCACCAAACATATTGAATAATATACCCTTCTATCAAAGGGTCATTTCAATGCATTTTATCGTTTACATCTTGGCCAAAATAGTGAATATTTAAAATAATTCGTGTTTCGTCTGCCATCGCAGTGTTCGATTGTAGTGGAAAGCCTGTGCACCGTTTTGCGCAAAGGCCTCTCCCAGCAATTAATATGCATAACGCCCTCATATACACTCGACATTTGACAAATGCAGGGGCCATATAAATAGATTTAAGTTTCAACTTATTTTTTTATGCATATGGCCCCAGATATATCGAGAGTTCTTATATTATTATAGCTAGAACGAGAATAATATCATACTCCTAGATTATAGCTATAATTGAATGTCATTTTTTACTCATAAAATTATAGAACAAAATATAATTAGAACCTCATAAAACTAAGCTGAAAGCGTAATAGTTTATTACATCATAAATTTGCAAACCATCTTTTACATACTAAAATATTTTGAGTAGATGCACGTATGTTTTTTTCATCATTGATTTTAGTCCGACATTTATATAAAAGAGAGTAGAACATAAGTTCTAAATATGCGTATACTAATCCACAATTTAAGTGCATCATATAGTAGTTGATCCATTTCGACTTATTATTTTTTTGTATAGCAAGGTTGTAAGTAAATATATAGAGCATTATATATTTATATAAATAATCACAAGACTAACAACCTATGTTTTTATGAACTCGTGAGGCATTAAATATTCAAATGTTTAAAGTAGTCTATATTCTTACTGTTGCCCCCTTTTCAATACTTCCTCAACTTTTATATTCTGTTATAATAAACTATGCTATCGCAGATAAACAGTTTTTTTTATACATGAACAGGGCTACCATCAAACT
This sequence comes from Hydroides elegans, assembly GCA_001703475.1. NCBI lineage: Eukaryota > Metazoa > Annelida > Polychaeta > Sabellida > Serpulidae > Hydroides > Hydroides elegans. Next base: position 6,502 of record LQRL01188128.1, read on the forward strand.
TAAAAATGAATGTACGCATCGGTAATTTTTATATGACCCCTTTCGAAAATCAGTTTAGATTTAGATACATTTCAATGTAATGGATATCGGCATTTTTGATAATTGTATACCAATAGTACAAATGGTAATTGAATAACCCACACGTAATAATAAACAGCTTAATAGATAAAACAGTGTGCACTTAAATAAGTTTAAGATATATTAATCAAATGTGTACTGTGTAAATAAGCAATATAATCTAAATCTTTTAGTTTCAGTAATCATTTTATGCTTACTTTAAAAGGTTGGCTCTGTTTAAATTATTCAAGAGGAATACTTATTGTGCTTATTAAACAATATATACAAATGATATATGTTTAAAGTATAGAAGCAAACATAAAATAAAAACGGATGTTCACTGATACATTAATGTCCAATAATTGAAAATGTTCAAAATTGGACATTGTGTGCAATATGCTCAAACGTTTTTGAAAGTGCGAAAGGGCAAATAACACAACATAGACAGAAAGCCGCGTAATTTGTGCGATATGTTCAGCGTTATTTTTGGCCACTTGCTATTGTGTCACAATAATTTTGACGCAATGTTTGTGCTTGCGTCATACTTTACACAACACAACCATCAAAATATATGCGCTTTCAAGACGCCCCTATTGAAATATATATAATGATGATAAATTAACTAATGAACGTTGAACGGTTAAGCAAGATGAATAATAAGTATAAGAAGACATAAATGATACGAAAATAAAGAAGAAAGAGGTAGTGGTAAAAGTAGAAGAAAAAGAAGACAGCCAAAAAAAAGGAATTTGTTTATACATACATGTATATTGCAAAGTATACATGCATAGTGATGGTATTTAAGAATACGATTTTAATATTTTTGTATATTATAGGTATTACTATTTCAAAGGTTTGTATCATATGCATTATAGAAGAGCACCTAATTATATACATTGACTATAGAATATAAATAATACATAAAATAGATAAAACATAACTAGGACGTATCCTGACATATAAGAAACACGCATTCCAAAGAACAGTTTAAAAAAAAAGAGATTAACAACCATGCACGAGTAGAAGGGAAGAAACGAGAAAATTAATTATTTGAAGAAGATGGTTGGATATTTATTTAAATGTATCGTTCAAGTTTCATATTCAACATACCATACATACAATATCTGACACAAAAATCATACAAAAATGAAATGTACATGGATGATTTTGGCCGTTGTACATATCGCACGAAACACACGGCCATTATCTTCAAAGATGCATGTCAAGACATCGTTCACGAATATGTAATTAAATGTAAAAAATAAATGTTCTAGTCGCTGAACATATTTCATAAAACACACCGCAATAATCTGTCAACAACCATTTCAAGAAATTGAACATCTTACATGAAATGCACGGTACTAAAGATGATAATTCAAACCCCTGGTAAAACATTCTAAACATGATACGATATTGAACAAATTACACATTTTGCATACTATAAACGTGATACATAATATAATTGAACATATCACACACAAAAACACGTTGATTCTGACACTTGCAAATTAAATCAGACCTGGTATTGGACATATATCTATATACATTAAATGTTTTTGGAACGTTCTGAACATAATACACAAATTGAACATTTTCGATTCTCGGATATTCCTCTAATGAAAAACCCTTTTACTTTTAAAACATGCCAACTCTCTGTGCAGAATCTTGTGTGTATATATTAGGTGCATATAATGGGTCGTTAGCGTTCATATGCAGTTATTTCAGTTCCATTAACTTTGAAAATCAATGCATCTATTTTATTTTTAACATGTATCGGTGAATTTGATTTTTATTCATGAATCAAAAATGGTTTCTTAAACAAAGAAATAAATGGTTGGTAATTTCATCTTTCAAAGCAATATGAGTGTTCAATATTCGTAAAACAAATATACAATTATTTATACAAATCAAGATCACTAATTTTAAGCTGGCAAGATTATTAAGATAATTCATATTTTAATGTTATCGGTACTTCCATTTTATCAAATGGTCATATTGATAAAAACATATACAATATCATTCAACACAACTTTTCCGATTTCGTTTGATCGTTTATCACCCGAATTAGAATTTGATCCTTATTATCAATTTTAAAAACACTCTATGGATATCGAAGATTGCATTATCTAATAATTGTGCTTTCAGGAGAGCTCACCACAACTGAACGCGGCTCAAAAGGTGATAATCCCACTTGCGGCATTTTGGGTGCGCGTTGTATTTAGAGGAATATCACTTTCTTATGGGGTTATCCTGCCTCTGGTTTTAGAGGAATTTTCCGGCTCAATTGTACTTGCAAACGTTCCTGGAACATTGAATACTGGAATCCTGTTTTTACTTGGTATCTATATTTAGATAGATACAGATGGATAAATTCTCCCGTTGTATAATGATGATATGCAGTAAATGGATTAAGCAATAATATATTGTGATATTTATTTTTAAGTGAACCATTAAAGATATATACAATTGTAGTATTTAAGGAAACAACATCTATAGCCTTGCTCATTTTCATGCTTTCAGTTCAATATATTAAGTATGTATTTATATATATTTTATGTTTTAAAGCAATTCTATGGATTTGGCTGCTATCGAGATTTGGGCTGAGAGTTGTTGGCATTTTAGGGGCAATATTAGCAACTGGTGGCCTGTTTGCTTCATCATTTGCTAACAGTGTACCTGTACTCATCGTAACACATGGTCTGATTACAGGTTATTATATTTACAGTCCATCAATATCTTATAATGGTCGATATGATAACCTTTCAATGTCAACTTTTTATATGTATGATTTCTGATCTACATCCATACGACAAAGTTAATCATATAAGAACATTAGATGCATGTCTACATTTAAATGTTATCTATTTATTCTATTATCATGTACCAATGAAAATATTTAAAAAATAGTCATGATATTTATTTATATTAATATCAAGTGACCTTTTTCTAAATGTAGGCTCAGGATTCGGCATAGCAATATTAGCCGTTGACTTGGAATTGTTCAGATTCTTCGATGGAGAAATTGGTATTGTGTATGGCTTTGTGACCTCTGGTTCAGCAGTTGGACAAATTATATTTCCAATCGTTCAACAAACTATACGTGACAACCTGCCTTGGCGGTAAGTGGGAAAAGCGTTTCGTTTATAAAGGTGCTTAAACAATATGATAATTTTGAACACTGATACATTTACTTTATCACATTGCATATACCGAAATTAATCATTAATCCTTATTATGACCCTTTAAGCTAGTCAATAACGAAAATCACAATTTGCACGAAACACAATTCATATATCGTATCCACTCTAACATGCATTTGAAGATGATGTATGATCAACTATGTCATTGGTGATTAAGATGTTTCGCAATGTTTGATTCATGCAATGCTCAAAGTTTATGTGTAGGCGAAATATGCTTATTGAATATCGTTTTAAAGCAGATCCAAGAGTCATTTTACTAGAAAATCATTGTAATCCGTATTTTCTAGTTCATTAATAAAGAATGTTATCCAGATTATATATATTCTACTATAATCAAGAGATATAATGTTTTATAAAAAGTTTATTCTAATCAAAATTGTTCTGTTGTAGATGGCTTTTTAGAATCGAAGGATTTATATCTATATCGGTTGTTCTGGCAATGCTTGCATTTAAATATGAGCATTCAGATACTGCAAATAATTCACATACCTTGCCACAGAGAAAGACTAAAAAAGAAATCGACCATGTTCTGATAAGTGAAATGGAGAGAAGAAAGCAATACATAGCATTTGGTCAGCCTGCATTAACAAACCTAATCTCTATCAGATTAGCTTTAGCATCATTCTTTACAGGCCTAGGTAAAGTTACATTATCTTTACCAAATTTACAGGCCTAGGTAAAGTTACATTATCTTTACCAAAGGGGTGTTTTGTCTTGTTAAACATTTAAGAAAATAAGATATTACAGATTGTTTAATATTTGATTTTATCACTTTATGAGAATTATCTTTCCTTATGTATATACAAAATTCACATACAGTAAACATTTTTCTTTCATACATAAACGAATTTATTTTCTGATATACAGTTGAATATTTACACCACATTGTAATATCGTTATTGTTAACTAGAAAAAATGCAAACCCAGTCATTTGTATGGATCAAGGTTTTATATAACTTCACCAACCAATTCTTATCTATAATGAATATTTTTGAAATAAATTAAATAGGCATTGCGATTCCACTTTTTCTGATTGTAACGGATGCGGAAGACTCTGGTTTCAGTTCACAAACTGCAGCTCTTCTTATTACATATCAAGGAATTACGAGTGTGATTGGTAAGCCACAAATTCTCATAGTAATATAAGCAAATCTCGAAAAGGAGAACAAGTTTATATGGCTTATATGACTTCTTTATCTTGTACATAAGAAGAACGGTAGACAGAGGAATTTTAGATAAGATTGTCAATAGTAATAAGGATTATTTTTTATATATCCATTAAATTGGAATGTTTATGTTTTTTTAGGTTTTATATACATATATTGCTTGCATGCATACTATGGCAATTTGTTTGTTATCATTTTTTCAATATTTCCCATTAAGAAACTCCTTATCAATTTTCGGTTTTATATATCCAATGTCCACGCATTTTGTTTTCTACGTGCATGTCAAATTATCTTATCGTAGCGAGAGTCTAACCTAACAATTTATAATGAGAAATAATATATTTGTAGGAAGGATAGTTTCAGGATGGTTTTATAGAAATCGATTTAATGGCCTTTTGATGGCTGTCATAATGCACTTTGTTGTCGGTATATGTCAAGCTCTCTTTGGATTTTACAACACAAATTACGCTGTTTTTGTGTTCTATACTCTTTTAAATGGATACATTCACGGTAATTGTATATACATATTCCTAAACATATATCTTATCGTCATTCATAATGCACGACGAAGATATTTGGAAATATTCCTCTGTGGCTATCAGACAATTAATTAAAATTTTAAATCATACTCTTGCACAAAACTAAACGTATTTCCATATAATCTAGAAAGAGAAAAACAGCTATCAACGAATGTGACAGCATACCTTTTCAGGGTCCACTTTTGTCTTGAGGTACTTTCTCATTAGAGAATTGATACCAAATATTAGAGAAATGGCATTCGGTTTATCATATATGGCACTCGGGGTTGCTACCATTTTATCAGGAATAATCGGAGGTAGGGGTGTGTCTAAAATTATTTACACTACGTATCATACACTTTTAAATTGAATTCTGAAATCGTGACTAGGGTGGTTTTTATTAAATCTTTAATACAGCATCAATGCATATTTTTTAATGGATGGATGGTTCTTCAATACTATGTTTTGTTCCTGTTCTAGCACAATTGAAAGTAACAACAATATGGAATATTCAATATAGGCGATTAGTTTGTTAATAATATATTTTACTCTTGTTTTAGCACAATTGAAAGAAACAACTGGTGACTTTACTATCACGTACTTAGTTGGCGGATTAAGTCTTATAGTATCCGCTTCATTATTCATATCATTATTCATACAACAACAATCACCTTATTTATCTAAAATTTGATATTAATTATACAAAATAGTATATATTGAAATTATGTGTTTTTGTTGAATATAAGCATCTTTTATATAAAGATAAAGTATGTTATTCTGAAATGAATATTAGGTTTATGTAATACACATAGATCAATAACAGGAATATATCAAAATTTCAATGTGACGTTTAAGCTATAAAGGTAACAAGCGATTGCTATACATTTCTATTTTGAGCTCAAAGCAGGATATGGATAAATATCTGATATGCCGTGAAACAGAAATAAATATAGTTTATTGTAAAGTACGCCATGGTTAATCAAAACTATGCGTCAATAACAGATCAAATAACATGAACTATTGTAGAAAGAAATATTAACAATAAGATAACACTTTCATTACAAATGTTCGATTATGATCAAATATAATGGTCCCTAGTCGTCAATATTAGGTGAAGTTAGAACATCAGCATGGGAAACAGTTGTGATATGAACCATAACCAAATAAACATCCGAACCAGAAATGAGAATGTTACGAACAGCCAACAGTACAGACCCTACCTTACAGCTTGACAAAGCCCTACGAATTTTTCCAGGCTCCACCATTTATCATTTTATTTGCATATTTTTACATTGGATCAGAATATGAATAGGTTAGTTTTAAAACGATCTAGGCAAAAGATGCAAAGTACAAAACAAATACAATCATTACTAGTTGATCCCTGTAAATAGCAATGACAATAACACAAAAGAGAAGGAGCATTTTTTGATAGGCGAAAAATGTATAAATGTATAAATCACAAATAGGACTCCATTAAAAAAAACTTGTTTTGGTCGAAAGATAGTTGTCATACAAAGAAAACAAACCTAAAACTTTCAGTGTTATCGTCGAAATGTTTTCAATATAAAAATGTTGCGAAAACAAACTGTTGCCGTAAAAGATGATTTTCCTGAAAACAAATCACACACAATAAAATAACACAATCTTTGTTAGATCCACTTTTAAGAACATTGCTTATAGCTGCTGATATATCGTAAAACATATGCTTAGGTATGTTTCTTAGGAATCTGAAACAATATTGAGTAAGGATGAAAAATCAATACATTAGAATATCAGCAAATTCAGATTTCGTTTTACTTACTCGACCTAAGCAAATGAAATAAAAAATGTTATGTCTATGACCTATCAGAAAGAACATCACATATTTAATGATTTTCTGATTGCATATCATGCCATGATGTCATCTATATTAACTTATCACGCGATGGTATAATGTTTGTCTTTAGAAATTAATTATTCTTTAATTATTTTTTAAAAACTTTGATGTAAAAATATGATTGCAATAAATGATATCCCCGATGGTGCTTTAAGAAGAATTAATTATGATAATAAATTTAAATAAGGACAATCTTACGAATTATTTGTCTTTCAATGTTGGCAATATGATACATGCATAATGTTTGCTCAGGTAAATATATGATTAATATTATAATTCTAAAGTCTTTATTGTCTCTCTGCGAACATATTAACTTTTTATCAGTCGATAATTGTATAATTTATAACGTTAACTATAATACATTCTTATGATATTAAAATACATTACCATTAAAAACAGTGCTGTTAAATATCAGAATTTATTTAATCGACCTTTTTTAGATAAATAATGTCATTTTAGGTATGTTTTACATAAGAAAATGGTTTATAAATTTGATATAGATTCGTATATGTAAATGGATAGGAAGTCATAAATGGCTGATTCCTATAGCGACATTTTGGGCCCGTATCATCTTTGATGGAATCAGTTATTCATATGGTGTCATTCTTCCTCTTCTGTTGGAAGAATTTGGCGAAGAACTTACAGTTTCGACGTTACCTGGAACTCTCAATTCAGCACTGTATTATCTATTAGGTAAATTGTATCGTTAAATGTACGATAATAGCGTACTTTTTCAATGACTCGTACTAGATGGTTTCGAATTGAAAAACTTATGCTTAACCTGTTACCTAAAATGTATACTATTAATTTAAGCTTTGTTATAACAGAAAAATCTACCATTTTCAGCATTGTTATGGATATGGCTGGTAGACCGGTATGGAATAAGAGCAACGGGTTTGGCTGGGGCGTCAATTGCAACTGCAGGGCTGTTCCTTTCATCGATAGCGCCAAATATAGCTATTCTGATATTAACGCATGGACTAGTTTCAGGTAAATATTCTGTAAGATGATTCCTTATCTCATTTAGTGTGTAAAGAATGACTATTTATAATGCTTTATTAATACTTCATGTCTTATGTGGATGGTTGGATGCCTAGGGACGGGTGTGTGAAGCAAAGGCAAAGGCAAGGGTCCATTAATAAATCTATGACCCTAAAAACATTATGAAATATTATATTACATACTTTTTGATACATCCTATCATTATATGGATCAATAGACAGACTACAGTAACCTATATTGTGTAATTTGATTTAACATTTGCCTATATATGTTACACTTTGCATATTTTTATTTTCTTTAGGTTCAGGCATGGGAATGGTTATACTTGCCTCAGATTTCGCACTGATAAGAAACTTTGATGATAAAATCGGTTATGTTTTTGGATTAACGGCAACAGGGTCTGCTTTCGGACAAATAATTTTTCCAATAATTCAGGAGACAATACGTGAAAATTTGTCATGGCGGTTGGTATAACTGTTATATATCTTCTTCAGAATAAATCATCAATAAAAATTCATGAACAAGAGCCAGAACTACCTTGGAAATAGGATATTTGAAAAAAAAATAACATATAATGTTGCAGATGGCTATTCAGAATCGAAGGATTTATCAGCATTACTGTAGTATTCGCTATGCTTGTACTTGGTGAAAGCAAAAATCAGAAAAACTCGAAATCTGTAGCCGACATAGACAGTTTTGAGACGGATGGGACTGAAATAATAAATAAGATTAGTGACGAGCTTGAAAAAGAAAAGCGTTTCCTAAAGATTGGAAGGCCTGCCTTTACAAATTCAACATCTTTGATTTTAGCTATCGCTTCCTTTTTCTCGGGATTAGGTAATAGTATTTAATTTAAACGATGTGATGGACAGTACCCATGCTCATTGAAAGTTTTTGCTTCATGCTAAAACCACACACGGAGTAAACTTTATGTAATATAAAACATTTGTACTATATTAAAGGCTTCTTATGGCTGCTATTAGCAAATATCATATATATATATATATATTCCGCTTAGGAAACAATATGCAATATGCTTCGAAATAATAAAAAAAAAACATTCAAATTTTATTTCCATTCCTTTAAAGGTTTAATTACTCCTATTTTCTTTATCGTAACTGATGCAGAGGAAGCTGGATTTGGACTCGTCAAATCAGCATTACTTATTTCATATTTAGGAATCGCCAATCTATTCGGTATGTCAGTTTATAATTGATTTGAAACTATTGAAAAATTATACACCGTATCTTAAATCGCTGTCTGATCAAAATAGACTTGCGTAAACTTAACTCTCTCAATTAGGGAAATGACTGTTGAATGATTCTGGTAATTAAATCAAATCAAAGTGTTGATCGATATATTTAATCCATTTGACTTAAGCAACTTACTTATTTGTAAGTACTAAAATGTAACATATATCTTCCGACACCAAAATATGATTATGGCTACTTAAAATGAACGATTTGTTAGTATTATATTCAGGTAAAAATAGGGTCTTAGAGCAATTACAAACACTGGACAGACGTATTCTTTTTTTTCAGGTAGATTTGCAACAGGCATAATATTTCAGAAGGCAAATTCATTCCTTTGCACATTATATATTATTGCCATGCATGTAATATCTGGTGTGTTGCAAGCTCTGTTCGGATATTATAATGTACGTTACGCAGCGTATGTTACCCTGGCTCTACACACCGGATTTGTTTTCGGTAATTTCAAACCAAGATTGAGTATAAACGAATCCACATGTAAAATTAATTGCTTTTGAAACATATTTATTTATATCTTTTTTGCATTTCTATATTGCGATTAATAATGAACAGTGTATATAGTTAATTTCATAAAGTAATAAAATTGATAGTGTTAGATACAATAGCTTCATTTTATGAATTAATGTTAGGTTCTGTCACAGTTTCGAAGTATTTACATATAAAGCATTTGATTCCGGAAATACGAGAAATGTCATTAGGAGTAACCTATATGCTCTATGGTGTTTCAATTATTCTTTCTGGAATAATCGGAGGTAATGCAATTCAATTGCAAAACTATGTATACATTCTTTGTTGAAAGTTTTGTAGAGAAAAATAAATGCGCTTCGAGAAATGTTTCAAATGTCAAGCATATTAACAGATTAGAGGTTACATTTTTAATTAATGAAATCACCGTTTTACCAGTATCTTGCTAACGCTACCATATCTTGATGATATATTAAAATACCGGTTTGATATTTGACATTTGAAAGCGTAATCTCTTTTTAACATTACATCCATGCATTATCAGTTGTTTATGTAATATATACAGAGCGGTATGCATAATTTCTTATTTAATGCATTGTTTGAAGTATGATTTGTTTTATTGATTTTTTTTTACAGGTGAATTGGAAGAAGCGACAGGAAGTTTTACTTTGACATATCTTCTTGGTGGAATCAACCTTGTTGTCGCGTCATCGTTTTTCATTTCACAGATATTTGTTCTTATACAAAAACATAAGTTAGTAAATGGAAATAAACTAAAATATTAACTTATGTTCATGAACATATTTGTATCAATATAGAAACGCTTTGTTGGATTCATTGAGATAATTATTAGTATTTGTGAAGCATTATCAAAATTTCAATCTTTGTGTCAAGTATTTAGAGCTATTTAATTTTTATCAAAAATGAATTTATATCCAGTCATAAAGCTTTAAATTGATATCAAATTTTGAACAGTTAAACAGAACAGATAACTGAATCAATTTAAATCAAACTCAAGATATTTTTTTACAAATTCGATTCACCCGATAATTTGCCGTTATACAAAACTGTTTACTTTATTGTTAGTGTTATTCCAGTAACAAAGATAAAACACCAATGATATTTTCAAATAATTTGTTAATTTCAATACATCATATGCCCCCCCCCCAAAAAAAAATAACAAAATACACTTCTATACATACAAAGACTGAACTTTATGTAAATCCATTTGCATCGAGCTCATATATTTACTTAACTATTAACATTGTAATATGTGTAAATAAATGGTAGAAAACTAAATTGACTGAATAATCAATGCAATTAGAGGAAGTTATGCGATGCAATTTTAATCACGCATCAAACTAATCATATCAGAAAATCATTATTGACAAATTGTAAAAAGAGGTATGTCGCTATTATTTTAAAGATTGATTCGCTAGCCCCTTTATGTAGACTTTGAAATCTGTCAACTTTACGTTCACCATTGATGCAATACCCACATTTAAAAATTTAATATGTACCATCAAACCGTAGCAAGCAAAATAAGAATAAAAATCTAACTATTAACTAATTTATAAATAAATGGGGCTTATTTAACAAAACAAGTTATTAAATTTTATAGCGCAAATCAATATAAACATAACATTCATCTCGTTTATTCATACCACACAAATTGTTGTATTGCATTGCATGATCACTATATTGTCATCGCTGATATATCGTCATACTATGCATGTCGTAATAAATAAATTTTATTGTTGATTCTCAAGCACGCATGCAAAGACATTTTAAACATTAAGACTAAACCAATGCAATGATAATATCTTTACAAATAAGTGTAAATACAACTAGGTTCCGCCACTGAATAGGCAGATTTTAAAACAAATATTCCAAAATTTATGTTGTGTGATTCAATTGTGCGGAAATATCACTATTAATAACAGACATTAAAAGATGATATTGCAATGATTCTTAGTGAACGATTATTTTTTGCATGTCTCGAATTTGTATATGTATCATTGCACACATATGTGCAAAGCTACTTAGCCATTTCTGGTATTTACCATGCATAAGACTATAATTGATTAACAAACATGTCACAATATAATACTTATAAATAAATGATAGATACATGATAAGAAATAAAAAAGTTTTGAAAAGTGACACAAATGATAAATAATGATGATAACAAATGATAAATAGATAATAAAATATTAAAACGTTCTAAAAAGTGACACTTTAAGGATACTGATTTGTGCACACTAACACGTGATTCTAAGCTATATTAATCAATAGCAGGTGGCAAATATAATATTGATTAGTTCGAGCAAGATGATGTATATTCATAATCAATTAATTATCATATAGAAATATCATGATTACAGGTAAAGGCTGCTATCGATTTTGTTAATGAATTGAATCATGGGGTGACGCAATATGAAATTACGAATGCAATCTTTCAATTGCGACGATAAATTGATTTATATGACTTTCAGTATATTCACATATTGACATACTAAATACATTTGATCCATTTATATTTTCTTTGAAATATAAAACGGATTTATAATATATGTTATTTGTGTATACTATGCTTAAAATATTCAACTTAACTTCTTTATAAAAATATAATGAATTTGATTCAAAACATTTGTTTGTGGAAAATGGGTATGAAGCTTGATTCAACATTATAAAAGAAAACCTAAACAAAAGGTTTTACGTTTGACATGGGTTGCTTGAAAAATAAAAAGGATATGATCCTGGTAGGTTTAACAGATAATGCTGCATTTAGGGGTGTGCAATTCCCTTAAATTAATTTTGTTATTATCTGCAATCTTTTCGTTTACGAAAATATGCAGATATTGCATTCAACCGATAAAATTCAATTTGTTCCCGTGCATCGATTTTCTATATGTTATAAATCATAACACACCATTATATATAAACATTAATATAAAAGAGCTATCGAACGTGGGACATAGAGTATTTTGATAACGAAATTGTAAATGGTATATAAGTTATTTAACTTTTAAGACACCCGCCCTTAAATTTAAATGTCATTTTTCTTCGCCTTGCTGAAACCACTGAGTGGAATTCTTGGCCCCTAATTGGCTCATTTACAGGGGTGTGTCTCTTATACTGCACACGTCATTGACGTCATCAATCAAGGCTCGCTATATAAAAGCACTGTGACACGTAATCGATACTCGTCGTGTCCAGTACCTCACTGCGCTTTGAAGCCAATTATTGTAACTTTATGTTTTAATTAAATATGACATCTATATTGTGACTCAATTATTTGATTAAGCTTTAACAAAGTAGCTATGTATATTCTGACTTCATATTGACCTTTTTCTAGATCAAATCGAAGATTGAACATTAAATGAGATCTTATTACATTAGCTTTCGAGAAAAACTAATTTAATTTTGAAACATAATATTCAAATATAGGAAATAAAACGATTGCAGAAAATTGTGCTTTTTAGGAGCACACCATTCATCTAGTCTAATTTTATTATAGATTAAACGTATTGTAGTGAATGTATGTTATCTTGGGAATTGTATAATGTTGATACTAATACACATATACATGTTTAATATAATTGACGACTTAGTTTAAGATATTTGCATTAAAACGATATGTTTTTATTTTAGAAATAATGTTTTGTGAAGTATTCAATGTAGTTAATGAAATATCAATGCTACATTGATTTTTGCTACCCGTTATGATATTGATTTTTATATAACAGCATAAGTGGTTCTGTTCATGTTGTTTTCAAAAACAAATCAGAGCAAAAATCAAAACGCACCATCTCTTTGGATATTATTTGATTTATGGGTTGTTTCATCAAAGGTCAAACATCCATAACATTTCGCTTATATCAATTATCTAAATATGAAAAATAAATGCATTAAACTGCAAAATGGGTAAATTTAGAAAACGAAAGGATATGATACTGGTTAGTATGGCAAAAGTTATATATTAGTAAAAAATATAATATAAATGACAAATTTAAATCAACCTATTTTCAGTATGTTTCATATTATAATAGTGAAATGGTACAATAATGTAGTATAATAGCATAATCAAATGAGTGAATAAAGTTGTATGGCTATAGCTCATGCATGCTGAATTCCCACTTAATGGCAAATTCAAACATTATTCCATCGTGTAGTTTCGGATCTTCAGTCCTCTTCCCTCATCCGTGATTGACAGTAAAAGGGCATGGATAGTGGTTGCAGCCGCATTCTGGAACAGACTTCTTTTCGATGGAATCAGTTATTCTTATGGAATCATCTTACGTCAGCTACTTGATGAATTTCCTAATCAGATTACCCTGGCAGCTGTTCCGGGATCGGTTAATTTCGGAACAGTGATTA
>LQRL01188128.1:20446-31247 GCA_001703475.1 Hydroides elegans
TGTTTATGTTGCTTTTGCTTTTTAGATATCCAAAAAGGTCCCGTTGCTGTAATAACATTTTACTTTGTCATTTTTATAAATTCAAACTTACTTACTACTTTGATGTATTATATATCAATAAAACTATCATGTATAAATTTAATGTTGCATATATATGTCTGGTAATTTGAGATGATAATTGTTGTATGCCAGGTACACATCATTATAGTGTAAAGACATTGACCATTAAAGTACTGTTGTTTGCTTCCAAACAAAATTCAAATTTCAAAGATTCAAAGAATGAACCACTAATTATTGTTTATTTACAGGTTTACTATGGTGTCTTGTCATCCAAAGATTTACTCTCATAACGGTTGGCATATGCGGAGTAGCTCTCGCGGTTACTGGTTTATTTGCGTCATCGTTTGCGCCAAACCTCTCTGTTCTCATAGTGACGTTTGGTCTGATATCAGGTAAAATCATAAAATGTTCTTTCTTTTAACGCTCTAATCTCGTGAAATCGAATAACATTTATATCCTTCGATAAGTGTATATTTTGTGTTTTTTATTGACTTGGCATCAAATGTGATACTGATACATTTAATTGTACATTTAATATAACTAATAAATTAATTTCTGAATTTGTTGTCTATTGAAACATATAGTCTTAACCCTAAATTATGTATTTCCCAGCATAATCAAATACACTTCAAATAAATCGAAACACACAAAGCATATGCAAATAAACCACATAACCGTAAATTGTATGTTGAGAACCTTCATCATAAGATTGCTTTAAGAAATTAGATAAACTGATTGGGAGCCTGTGATGACTTATTTGTATTAACAAATACATGTTTTATTTTCAAAACTTCATATTGATTTAACGCGGGTATTGCCTGTTTCTACGTGTCTATAAATTAACTACGTATATACCAAGTATACCTTTGTGACATGTAGGTGTTGGCATGGGTATGGTAGTGTTTGTATCGGATATTGTCATTCCACGCTACTTTGACAAATACCATGGACTGGCAAGTGGGATATCTTCAGCCGGTAGTGGTGTGGGTCTAATTGTATGGCCTATTATAGAACAAAAAGCGGGTGTTGATCTGCATTGGAGGTAAATAATCAAAAAGTACATATGCAGTTATCTAACAGTTGATTGAGTCATATGTATACATATCATTGTATACAATGTAATGGAAATACTTCATAAGAGTTCCATACACCTTGGATTTTATTGCACGATGGCAGCCGAGTTTGAACGAACCCCAAGGGTGAGTTCAAACTCGACTGCCAGATATCTAGACTATTAATCGTGTTGTTTATGAAAGGGAAATCTCCAAATCAATGGTTCTGATTTTTATCGATATTCCCGTCAAATTAAGTCAACAAATGCTGGGGTTCCCTGTTTGATCCCAAGCACTGACACTGACATTTATTTGTTCATTTTGTTTTATAAAAAATGTACTATTACTATATTTGAGAGTTGTTTTCATTATATTGAATAATAATATGCTGTTTTTTAATGTTTACTGTGTCATCTGATTTGCGGAATTCCTTGAATTTCTTCAACTAAATCTATGAAAAGTCAAAGGTGTTTATCCATAAATGCTAATAAAATAATAAAATGGGAAATACTTCAGAATTAATAATATGTTCTTAAGCTAATAATTTGTTAGCGCCATGAATCGAGTCCAACACTCTATCCTTTGCGCGAACCCGGGGCTATTGATTGCCTAACTGATTATAAATTACATATCCCTTAGATTGTAATTCATGCAAACAAAGGTTGATAACCTAAAATAACCAATAACCCTAAATCTATTGCCGTTTTATAAAAGTGAACACTGACATAAAATGCAAAATTAACATAAGCGTAGTGTCCGCCATGTTGAAAGCTTGAAATCGAGGCACCGGTTCCATATACAGATCTGTGGAGGAGAAACGCAACAAACTAGCTGCAGCTAGCGTCATTTAGCTGCAGCTAAAAGCTGCAGTAAGCTTCGATCTGGCTGCAGCTTACCGCAGCTCAGCGTCATAAAGATGCGTCTTTATGGCGCTAAAAGCTGCAGTAAGATGCATCTACCCAGACAGAGTAAACATTTGTCATGCCCTTTGTGTATGGTTAATCTCCATGATTATATAAAACTGGTATCAATAACATACCAATTTGCATTGTTTTTCGAGTGTAAATTATTTCATTTAATGTTTCCTTTTTTTAAATTTTACCCATTGCTTTTTGTTCCGTTTAACATATTTTAATCAATATATTTAATTGTAAGTATATCAATATATTTAATAAGTAATTCAAATACTAAATGTTAATTGTTTGATGAACACTTAAAATTAAATCCACAAAATAAGAAGTAGGCCTAATCAATGGATTTAGTTTGCACACTCAGATGAAATGATTAAAGGCATAAAAACCGTTATTTCGAAACCTTCGTTAACTCATGGGTTGAACGGTAAATCCTTTGTCCAGATCAAAGGATTTTCGCCTCGGGGCAAATCCTGAAATAAGGGTATTAAAGGGAGGGGGATCAGGAATACTCTAATGGTCAACGTTGGATGAGTATTTGCTATTGATGTGTAAAGTGAATGAATGTATAAAGATCAGTTCAAAGATTATAAGAGGGGCATCAGGAACTTTCGAGTGGTCAATGGTAGAGGATCATGTAATTGATGTCTTAAAATAACAATGGTTTTACATGAAAACTTAAAGTTAAAAGGAGTCTACATTCGAGTTTATGAAAACAATTTCGAGTGATCATTAACAATAAACAATGCAGTGGTGTATGAGTTACTTATCACAACACAATCCACTATTTGCTTGATATCATAGATCAAAATATTAAATATAAGAAATAATCTTACAATTTGAATCGATGATCATTTATGGAAAAAATTTTGCAAATCGCTATTTAGCAGATAAAAATTTTATGCTGAACGCATATATTTTATAAAATCATGAAAACAAGAAAACCAATTAATCTGTCTAGACAAGGCCCTTAAAATATGCGGTCATTTGCGGTAAATAAGCTGCAGCTAGCTGCAGCTCGGTTGAAGCTTATCGCAACGACGGGTTGGAGCTAGCTGCAGCTAGATGCGGTAATATACTGCCGCTAGCTGCATCTAGATGTTGCGTTTCTCCTACACAGATCTGTAGCGTTCTACGGAACTTCCGTTCAGCTCATATTATTTCTTTATATTTTTCACCCCAATTATGCAATAACTGTTTTAACCTGTTTTGGCCCCTTTCAATCCATTTAGAGGCTTTAAACACGTTTAATGCCCGTGATTCCTATATGGGATATTAAAAACGGACGGACTTATACAGGATATAATCTTCAAACTGAACATGGATAATTATTTAAGCATTCAAGTTATTGATAATGTCAAAACAACATAAAATTGAAAGACATGTCACGTCATGTTATAACTTATTGTAACAATATGACATTTCCATATTTATTGATGGATATCTCGATACAATAATGATATTCATAGGTCATACACAGATCAATCCAGTGGAAAGACATAAACTGTTTTATATTTATAGATGGATATTTCGTATAGCTGGTTTTGCTGGTATTTCTGCTGTGCTTTCAATACTCACATTTCGGTCTATAGATAAAACGCACGAAGCAAAGCGTGGTCACTCACCTGTCCCATCAACGATTGATCAAGACCTACTAAAACCAAAACACTTGTCAATAAAGGATATAGTCAAGCAAAGTATCAAAGAAAGCATATTTAACTCAGAGGCAGTGATTATTGCGTTGGGAATGTTCTTCGCTATGTTCGGTAATACAAAGCACTCTTTCATTCTGACTTCATTATTTACTTTATTCTAAAGGGCCATACTTAATTATTATTATACCAATCAAATAACATAGTATTTTTGCATTCAAACAGTTTAAATCAAACTTTAAATGTTATTAAAATAGTAAAATTGTTTGTAAGCTTAGCAAATTCTGAATCATTTTTTTAAATAATCATAACCATCAAATTGACATTATGAAGTCATACATTTTGCTTCATTGTCTACTTTTTCAGGTAATTTGATTCCATTATTTTTCCTTGTGACCGATGCGGAAGAAAGTGGCTTTAGTTCTACTCGATCTGCACTACTTATTAGCTATATGGGTGTTACAAATACAATAGGTAAGACATTTCAAGCAAAAGTTAATTTTCATTTTAAGTTATATATTTTGCTTTAATGCTTCTTGTATCATGAAACAATCTGTAAATGATGAATACAGGAGTGAATAAGGTTTCTAATTTGTTGCTACAGAGTATATTGCAATATGACGTTTTTATCTCAAACTAGAGCTCAAATATTATAAATATGATTTGGAAATTAGCTGTAATTAGCTATTATATCAGCTATAATAACAAACATGTAAAATGGATTTTTATTTTTATTTCATAGCTAGACTATCTTTGGGATATGCTATAACGAAATTAAAAACGCTACAAATAGTGCTAATATGGATCATATCAAGAACATTAGCTGGTGTTTTGCAGACTGCTCTTACATTTTATAGCACCAATTATGCTGGATATGTAGTATTCGCTGCTTTTCATGGAATAAGTTTTGGTACGTGTCATTTTTTTTTGTTTTTTTTGCTATTAAAATATATAATACAAGTATGCCTTTTCTTTTTTTCTGTTATTTTCATATTAATAGCTTAAACCATACTACATTTATTAATAGCTAAAACCTTACTACATTTAACTTACAAATGTACAAAAATCTACTATTTATTTGACTGTGATTCAAATTATTTAAGAATTGAGTTAAACGTTTTGTAATTTTTACGTACAATGAAATTCAATCAAAACGAATAAATACAATACAAACAATATTATACTGACACTATATCATCTTGAAATGTATACTTTTTTTCTACACCAGCACATGCAACTTCATCAATCATAAACTAATCAACTTTGACAAAGACATATTAATATTTATTTCAGCTGTTAAAAAAATACCATTAACCGCATTGTCGCTGTTATTTATGTCAATACATACAAATTGTGCATTTTCGTTAATTCAAAAGCCGTTGATGACACGCTGCTATTGTCAACTCTTGTAAGGCTAATGCCGCAGTCATATGACTATTGTTTTGGTCTGGCACATTTCGGATATGGAATGGCTGCATTTGTATCGGGACCTGTCGGCGGTATGTGGAAGTTGTATAAGAGTATTGTGTATAGATATTTGTAAATAAAGTAATATGTGAGCCATATGAAATAGACAACTTACTTTATCATTTCGCACATTTCTTGTCGTTTGATATATAATTTTATCCAAAAAAATGTTAAACAATATCACAATATTTACCATCATACATGTTTTCCTGTTCCATAATTTCATAATATTTGTATTAACATTTTGAACCATAGAATATTTCATTATATCTTAATAAACATTATACATAGAATAACTATATTTTATGTAAACATAATTAGATATAGACACTATACTGAACATGAAATGTTATCCTTTTTGCAGGAGCACTTAAAGAAAGCACTAACGACTTCTTTGCGATGTACCTTGTTGGAGGATTGGCTTTGATAATAGGAGCTACTTTTGTCACATATATTTATGTTATAGAAATTTCCAGAAAAATTCAAACAAACAAAGACAATAAAACTACAGAGTAAGAAAAATATACATAAAGCATCATATGAATAATTATTTAAACAGTCCGAATAAAACTATCTTTATATAAAAGTTGACCTCTCTGTACCCGCGTATGTAACGAAGTGATCAAATACATCATAACTCGAATTTTATGTTTTGAAACAAAATTTAGAATATTGCATGTTTCGACAATTTTATAAATTGGTCTTATCTATATTTCTTTAGATATATGTGAACTTTGTTCATGATTTTAAACATATTTGCATAATTAAAACTTGACTTCATATAAACAATATTGCAACCGTATCCAAGGCACAGAAATAATAACCTACCCACAATATAAAGCATAAATCTAACTAGTTGTAAAAAATCTAGTAAATAAATAATTAAAGTAAATACTAATCTTAAATAATGATTATTAATTTAATGAATATCAAAAATATATGATCATCACTCATGAATACTCAAATAAGAAAAATCGTTAAAAATATCATTGAGAGAAACATTTTCTGTGTCATGATAAAGTTATCCTGTCCACACTAAACTACAATTTTTATAACACTATGGTATTTGACCGTTTATGCTGTCTCCTGCCATCCCTAGGTAAATATGTAAATGACGTGTTCCGATATTAATTTCATTCAATATAAATACTTCCATCTACAAGCAATACAATTACGTGTTCCGATATCAATTTTATTCAATATAAATGCTTCCATCTACAAGCAATAAATTAATAAATGTATGGACAAAACAATTTTAAAATGCTCATTAAACTTTATATATGGAAAATTGTGTACCATCTTTAAAAAAAAATTTATATCAAATCTATACATAGTTTGAATTATTTTGATATACTTGGGTGTTAAACGCAGAACCTTTTTTTGTGTAAGACATTGTGAAGTAGCGAAAAAGAAATTTTCGAGTTAAGGTATGAATACATTTGTTTAGATATAATACTATATGATTATCAGACAGTGTTGCTGATTCATTGTTGATAAAAACTTAAATGCTACTCTTTTAAATTTGTTTTTGCAAACTGCTATTACACGTATCAACACGATTCATTGAAAGGATGGTCAAATTTAATAATAGTTTATTATGCTTAACGTTGTTATTTTGATTTTATACTGATAAGTCAGAGGGTTTTCTCCCATTACGTTTAAAACATGTTTTAGAAAATCTGTCTAGAACACTAGTTAAGTGAATAGAAATAATTGTGTCTTGCAGAGCACATGAATATTTATGCCCTGAAGAAAGAAATTGCTCTTGCTAAAAAGCATTATCCAGTAAGATAAAATAACATGAACTATTATACCTTTTGTTGTGTTTCATCACACTATATTATTATTATTTCTATATCTTGATTTAAGGCTACGGGTGAGATCCTAATTGAACAACACGTCCGCATTATTCAAATTGCATACATCAAATCGAATATTGGTTATCATCATTTCATTAATTACACTTTGTTTACAATGATTATGGCGAAAATATATAAAAAGGAATCCTAAGTCATGCCTCATGTAGTTTTCGTGAACTGACTGTTTTTCCCTAAAAAAGATTATCGCATCGAAAAGAAAATTCACATGGTGATTTGATTAATGGAGGAATAAATGGTTATGAAACAGATGGACCAACTGCAAGTAGAACAAATGAACATCATATTTTATTGCAACGCTAATAATCCAAAATGGCTTATTCAACAAAGCAACAATAGCGCAATCGCATTTGTTTCAATTTGTTGTAATGTTGGTAACACAATTGTAAATCTTTCATTTACCTGACTCAGGAACATACTAAATATTTGACTTTCTGCTGTGTTTCACCAGTCTAGAATATATTGTTTATTTTTCAATAAACATATTGTTAGTAATGGCTTACATGAATCGCACGTTTTCATTGCCATTGTTTAACCTTTAAAACACATGTATTTCTTTTTCTATTGAATTATCCAAACAATACCTGCATTCGGAAGCTTTGAGATATGGACAATGATGAATATAGAAATGTAAAACGCCTAATATCGATATAACCTTAGAATCAAAGTTTCTGATGAGCATATACACATTAATACAGACGACACCTCGAAGATGTCTCATAAATATTAAATTTTGCCAATGAAAATAATTGAATTAATAAGAAAGTACATATCATATAAATTATTTAAAATTAATATTACCTTGATGACGTAGATTCGTATATTCGTGATTCAATTACAAAGTGACCTCTTCATAAGTTAAATAAGAAATTTATATCTAATGTTAAAATGTTTAGGAACATAATATGTATTTAACAAGGCATTAATTCTCGACGATGTTTGTTTTGTGCACTCTACGAGTACATACTTGCACGAAAGAAATCAGATTTATTAGTGTATTGTTATTGATATTATTGATTTCAGCCAAGACACGGTAACAACATTGATAAGTATTCATATTCTGGGGTATGACTAAGTACATAAAGCTCCATTATTTTTCATCCTGTTTAACGTAGATGAGTCATACCTTTGGCCAAGTAAATAGAATAGATTGTGTTTATGTTCGTTACATTCATGTAATGATAAATCACGCGAGGCGCTTCGAACATGTAATAGTCAAGTTTCTGTAGAAAAATATAGGTTGCTTTAGTTTCTTCTTTAATTTAATATTTAAATTAATTATTTAATTTTGGTAGATTCCGGTCATTTAAGCGCGCTTTCTGCAAAATGTACGCGATAGAAAATAGTTACTGGCGTACCAAGATAACTATTCTTGTGATGTAATATAGACTTTTTTCCTCAATCGAATAAATATAATTTGATAAAATATAATTAATCAAACTGCAATGTCATTTTTGCTGAACACCTGTCTTTTGATGAATGGCAACCAGCTTCGATTCGAATTAGTCGAGATACGCTGGTGCTGTTTTGGAATAAAATATACTTTTAAACTCTTAATATATTGCAGAAAGCAACTCACTTCGGGAGTATTTTTGTATCGGGTTCAGAGGCATTGCATTAAGCAAGGTAGCTTTAGAGTTCAGATTATGTCGATATGTGTATGGGTGTTTCAAATCGATAAATTAGACTGGGCCATTAATAAATTCAATCATAAGAAAACATGCAAACATTTTACCCTTTCTATATTGCTTTTATTTTGCGGAGTTATTAAACCTATTGAAAAGTCAATGGGTCATGCACTCATGATACCATTAGCAATTGATAGGGAAAGTGTATAAACATCATAGTTTCTTCTTCTCTTTGCCGCGTTTGATTTAGTTTAAAATATCAACAGTAAATTGAAATGTTTGCTTAATAAATACCTCAACAAACTGAAGCAAGAACACGTAAAGTAAGAAAAATTACAAGCTTTTTTCTAGCTTTGAGCCATCGGATTGTGCAAAAGTTTGACTTTGGTAACGGGATTATCTTTTTTGCAATAAAGAAAAACTTTTATTTAAAATATATAAACATGGATAATCACAGCCATTCTGTCATTTAAATAATTCATATTAGTAGCTACAATGAGGTGATCTTTAAAAGAAACTATCTTTCTACACATAAGAAAAATATGTAAGTGTTTTGAAACATTCTAATACTATCACACGATATTCAAATAATTTACATATTGATAAAAGTAATATCATCAAACGACGTGATCATTTTAGCATGTAAACAGTTATTTTACTACTATAATCAATACCGTTCAATGAGTCGGGAAATATTAACAACAACACACAAACAGGTTAAAGAGAGGTCAAAATGAACTTTCAATATTTTTTGTCGGTTGGAAATACAAGAATTATTGAGGAGATAAGATAAGATGATGTAATAAGCATTTTGTTTGTAGGGTAAAATTCAATATGTATAGGTATGTAAATACAATGCTTTGACAGATGCCTTATATCACTTGCAATAAAATTAAACGCATGTCAAAATGATCTCAGTTAAGACAATTTCAGACTGTTTTAAATGTAATGAATCTCCAAATTGTTGGCGAGTTGCTATAGCTGCCTTTTGGATGCGGTTTATATATGAAGGGATAAGTACATCATATGGCGTTATTTTGCCTCTTGTTTCCGAAGAGTTCTCTACTGACCTGAGCACTGCTACGCTGCCTGGTACATTTAACTTCGGTATCGGTACTGCCTTAGGTATGTCTGATTAGAAAACAAGGAATAAAAATATTTTATTATCTATTTCTTTCATAGGGTACTGAATATATCTAGCTGTGTCTTGATTGAAACATTAATAACCTTATGGGAATATTTAAGGGCTACATTCTACAGTCTGAACATATGCCAATTGCTATAATTTTTGAATTTAGTCATCAGAGACGAGTTAAGATTCTGACAAAACGTTGTCATTATTTGGGTGTTTCAAGAGTATCCTCGTTATTATTATAAGTTATTTTTGACAAACTTGCCATAGTGATCTAAATTACTTTCAAAATCATCTATGTAAACAAACGGTCCGCAAATATGCTGACACTTTTATAAACACAGATTCTAACATAATCACTTTATCGTGGTTGTGAAGCAATAAAATTGGGATATCTTTATAACCTCTATTTTCCAAATGTATGAAAGCGCATGATTTTCAATTTAATTGTGTTTTTATATATATATTTGTATTGATATCCCTATCCTAATTTCAGCACTGTTTTATGTATGGCTGACCCAACTACTTGGAACAAGGTTTAGCATTAGTTTGGGTGTCACCTTGGCAACAGCAGGCTTACTTGTTTCGTCCTTTGTTAGCAGTGTGGGGTTGCTTATTCTCACGTACGGAATCATTGCAGGTTTATATATAATTCTTACTATTCACAGAAGTCGGGTTTCAATTCGATTATATGCGTGTTTATCATGAAATGTCGAACAATAAACTATCAACATTCTTATTGTATAATCCCATTCTCAAAAGGTGAAGAAATATGAATTGTTCATATAATTGATTTATTTAAATGTTCTAACTAAAAGGTAACCGGCAACAATGTCAGGGTGATTTATTTAAAATAATATTTTAATTAATAGCATTTGCATAGCTGCTACTATGCTCCATGACTTAACTACAATATATTTCCATTGACTTTGAAAAAGCTTTTGACAAACTAAACTGGAAATATATTGATAGATGTCTAGAAATATTCAACCTCGGTGACAATATAAGACGATGGATACAAG
>LQRL01188135.1:19740-30035 GCA_001703475.1 Hydroides elegans
GAGTCGCTTCTCCTTTGCTAGCCACCTCGGAGCCGAAAAGATGCACCGA
Source organism: Hydroides elegans (assembly GCA_001703475.1). NCBI lineage: Eukaryota > Metazoa > Annelida > Polychaeta > Sabellida > Serpulidae > Hydroides > Hydroides elegans. The sequence continues at coordinate 19,790 of LQRL01188135.1, forward strand.
AAATTTAATTGTTGCAACAAATAACAGTATATTTTTAGAACTTGAAAAGAATGCTAATCGATTTCTAAATAATAATTACTTTCTGCGTGAATACAATGTACCATATATGTGTTCCTCAAATCTCCTAGCCAGAAAGTACACTGTATTTTCTCAAAATATCCAAGCTACTTTGGGATTTGCATGGGAACACCCTTTGGGAGGAACAGCTCGTGAAGTGTTTTTCTTATAGGGGCTGAAGCATTCAAATTTATGGAATATACTTATGGACTGACACATTGAAGTCGGAAAAAAATAGATTCGACATTTTGCTCTAGGAGGGTGGGGGTCGGGTGGAGGTGCGACATGAATGTGTTTGGTATCGGGAGAAACAAATCAAAGCAGCCTCAAAGCGCAATTAATATATCAATCAACATCACAGGAACGTTTAGGTATAAAATCAATTAGATATATGACAATAATGTATTTGCAATCACAAATTTACACTATAAATGTAATTACATGCGATTGCAATCACATATAAAAACACAGAGAAGTCATAATTCAACGCACAATGTTATTGCAATTCAATAATACACATGTATTTCAAACGTGTAATTAGCATTTTTGAAAAATATTGATGTAAAATGTTTATTTGATTTAAACGTATTAGTAAATAGAATCTATCCCCCCAAAATGGGCCGAGTTTGTTTGTTTGTGTTATCCATAGAAAGTGGGCCGAGTTTGAAAGTGGGCCGAGATTGATGTATATTGAAAATGGGCCGAGTTCGTAAATAGGCCGAGATTGAAAGTGAGCCGAGATGTCTCGAAATCATGTGTTTTGGATAGGTTTGTTTCCACCTCAAGCTCGATATCTCTATTTTTTCTTTTTTGTCTTAACACTAACGTCAATGACAATAACAATAATGTTTACTTATTTGTTGGATCATGAATGAATGCGTATAGTATGTCGTTTGTGTTTTTCCAGGATCCTAGGATTGAAATTCAAAACTTCATATTTATGAATATTATTTCAATAATTTAGTAGCTTGTTCAAATAAACTTATTCAAATATTCACGTAAGTAAATGCGGCGTGAAGATATAGCCCGGTTGGTTAAAATTACTGTCAAATAGTTTTATTTGTACTTGCAAACGTTTCAAACAATATTGGGAACAATATATATATACATGATTTGATAATTGTATTTAAAATCGTGTAGATGGACAATTTCGAACAGGTTGTGAAATCATTTTCAGAATAACATAAAAGTGACAGTTCGTTAGCTTTTTATCAAACCAGGGGTTATAGCTATTGAGAGCGCTTCAATCAGATATTCGAAGTATTAACCGAGATATCGATGTCGAAAACAAACATGTAAGATTTTTCATGCATATTGGCCCAGGGCTTTAAAATGTTATTTTCTAGGATCCGGTGCATAATGTAAGTAAAGTACTTTTTGCACTGAGATTCACAGTGAGTAACCTTATTTCTATCCATGTAATACCACAAAATCAAAGGTTTATTAATTTCAATCTTAAGCAGGGTTTCTTCAAGTTCGCTAAATGATAGACCATTTATATATAAAGTTTTTTGACATCGTCATTCTCAAAACAGCCAAACTCTGTTTTGCATCTTTATACAAATAATAAAATATGACTTTTGGACTTTTTCTATGCCTTGAGGTTAATTTAAATTGCATCACTATTACATGTGGCACATTTTCAACAGTTAAGTCAATAATAATATGCATTTTCGTGTTTTATGTGTAAAGAAATAGAATTCATTTTAATTATTCTTTTCACAAATTCCTCGTATATCATACATTATATCTTTTTTAGGAAATTGTTTCCAGTCCATTAATGAACTGTGAAACACAATAAGAGGGTATTTGTACCACGACACACACTATTAAATGAGTCCATCTATTGAGGCCTTGACACATCATGCAACTTGTTTTTATATATATAAAAAAACATATTTTCACATATATTTGTTAATAAGAAACTCTTTGAAGCGCGTTGAAGTTAATTACTAATTAAAAAGGGCAATTAATTTTAAGGTTCTTCAACAAAGTTTTTTTTTATAAGGACTAAAATGGAAAATACGTTGTTAGGGAGTTAAACTCTTCATTAAACTTCCAATGCGGCCATGCCCTTACTGTAGCGCCTAATTATATGTTCACATCGTTATTTTTAGAACTTACCTTCCGTAATAGATACACTTACCTAATTTCAATTTTATGGGTTAATAGTGCCCAATGGCACATTTCTATCGTCGATAAATCAAAATATGCATTATTTGAATTATTTCAGCATAAAAACGTTTATGAATAGAGATGTGATGTTCTTTTTAAATGATGGCCAGTTGACTAACCAATGATAGGAAATGCCGCAAATCTAGCTCTACGGAACAAGATACCGTACCTTGATAGAACGGACACCCCCCTAAACCAGAATGATTTTATCAGTCTCTACCTTATAACATTTTATCATTTATAACATGGTCATCTTAGACATCTTGCTAAATCGAAACGCTTGCTTCTCCCAATGCTGTCTGGGTTCTGTGATCTACGTTTGTATATTTTTGTTCGAATAAAACTATGACCCCTATGGAATTAAACCATGAACTCCTTATTCCCCCTCTATTTCCAGATACAGTATTTCATCGTTTCTCGTCTATGTATCTACCTACTCGCATTGGGCATCGTTGGCCAATGGCGCGGAATCTGGAATCTACAAAACGAGCACATGGACCTCCATTGGGAATCTAATGCCATTTGCTTCAGTCTAGCTGTGGGCGCTATGTGGATTCTGCGGTCTAGTATGAATGTACCGGGCCCTCCTATGGCGCAAACGTGTGACGTGAAAGAGAGGTTTTTCGTAGCGGAACCGAGGCTAAAATCAAAAGTAAGTGAATAGAATATGTATTATTGATATTCCATGTTGAAGTGACAAGGGTATGCCATATGCCATACCTCAATAATATTCTGAAACATTACATCTGCTTAAGGGCCTGGCCACATGGGAACCTTATTCTTTTTTCCCCGAAACAAACTATGTTTTTAGCGTTTTCCTTATGGAACAATGTCTGACGTTTGAAAACAGAACGATAGTATTCGTTTTCGTTTTTCATAAGGAATATATGTAAAAGCACGGGTTGTCAAAGGAAAGGATAAAAATATTGCCCGTATGGCCATGCTATATATATATATTTAATCTTCTAGAATATGGCATACAATTTTATTGGGATTTTTAAAAGGCTCAAACCATTTTTTAAAGAATATGTTTTAATTTATCTTTAAAAGAATGAATATAATTTTTCTGTCTCTAAGTACATTTGTGAAAAAATATGAAAAAAATATATTGACATATGATTTTGAGTAACAACCCTGTGAGGTAATATTTTATGCATCAATTCATGGTGTCAATAAGCACTGCCTTATTTTCATAGTGATGAACTATCTACAAGTGTGACTGATCATTACAATTTATCATAAAAATACGTACAAAAATACCGAATGGTGTGCAATGATACATTTGAACAAGGTAGACTGATTGGTTGATGGAGTACATATTATGTCGTTAGGGTGGTAAAACGAACCTTAATGGAATCCCTCGTCAATTTGTAACAAGATCCAGCTGATTTTGCAGCTTTAATTGTTGTTGTATAATATTTTTCAACCGATAGATAATTTGTTTTTTGTTTCAATTTGAATATTGTAGCTATGTTTCTTGCTGTAGCCGAAGATCGACTACCGAAATCGTTCAATCGTTCAACCAATTTTCTATGATTTTCATTAGAATACTTATGATGTAACCTAATATCTTGGTCATATGATTAACTTTTCTTTATTTTTATTTTTATTTTTTCATTTTCCAATCAGCAGCCAGATATTGACTATATGGGAATCGTCCACATCTTCAACCAATTGTATAGAATCTATTCATTTCTCGATGCCAAGACTTAAAACACAAACAAATGTCATTGACACCTTATATATATATATTTTTCATTTTCTTATTTCAGCCAGAGATCGACTACTGGAACTACGTAGTCGATCACATATTCAGTCAGTTCATAATCGTCAGTCTCGTAGTCACCGCGTGGCGTGGTTTATGGAACGTTTTAAACGACCTCGTGCTTCCCGCGCATTTCGTCCAATCAAATGTCATCACGTGGGGTGCAGGTGCGCTCATAGGCGCCATTTTGTTTGCGCTCGAGCGCCCTCTATGCAGTTTATCGGTCGCGGCGAGGCGGCGGCAATTTTGTGGGTATTTAGATTATGACAATGTAAAATTAGGAAAGGAGGGTATTGTTTGGTCGCAAAACAGTTTGAGAATACTGATATCATTCATTAAAATGATCAATTATCTATACTTTTTTTACTGTTCTCATTACGTTCTGGTACGTTCTATCACGTCTCGCCGTATTATGAACGTCCCTTTTTACGTCCTTACACTATACCGTCGCCACATAGCGACCATGTTCACGCTATTCCTACTTCCAAAGAGGGCACCGGAAAAGGACACCCGATATGAGAACATTCTTTCGTCGTTGCGCGCCGTCTTGCGAAATGTTTTTTTGTTGTTGTTTCAAAACTATAATATTTAGTCTCCAGAAAATATGACGTTCATATGCCTTTATGTATTACGAATGTATTCTAAGGCATAACGCAGCATATAGCATGGGCTTGCAAAGTTATATTCATAGGTTTGTAGTGATTGACTGACATTACAAGGTGACTCGGAACAATCCACCTGGGCAAATTTCGGTTTCGTTTCTTTTAATTGATAGAAAAAAACGACTGTTTACTTCAAATCACCTTAAGACGCGGTCACCTGAAACAGGCCCAAAAAAGCTCGAAAGCGTGTTTGTTATGTTTTTTATACCAATTTCACTTCAAGAAAAAAAGCGAAATTGGTTTGTTTGATTTATGCTCTTTTTTCTTGAAGTGAAATTGGTATACAAACATAAGACACACACTTTCGACCTTTTTGGGCCTGTTTCGGGTGAACGCGCCTTAATACATAATTGTACAAAATATCTAAATTTTGTTTATTCTACTATTTTCTCCAGGTCTTCAAGTTCTCTTAGAAGCCATCCTTTCACTTCTGGGTATGTTCGCATCAATAGCGATGTGGAGAGGCTGGTGGAATATACTTGAAGGTTAGAAGATATATTTAAGATTTGTTTGGTTTAAACCAAAAATATAATTTTACCCGCTTTCGGCTATGTATTTGGCGAAGCTAAAACATGAAATAATGAATGTAAAAAAGAAAAGTGATCTTAATTAGATGAAGAAAACGGAATGGAGTACAATATGAGATATTGCAACGTCGAGGAATAATAGCATAAAATATGTTAAATTATGCCTACAATATGGCTATTGATCTGAGTTTTTGTAAATGCGTTTTGCTCGGCGAACATACAGTATTTAAACATATAATGTTGTTTAATATAAATTTATTTGGTTATTCAACAAGCCTCCACAACTGCCTCCTGTCAATTGTTTCGATTTGCTCCTTATACCAATTTTGTATTTAATTTCGTATGAATATTAAAATGACTATTTTGCACAATATGCCACGTTTCTAAAGCATCAATAAGGGCTTGTTCACACTAGAAGCGACACGCGACAATATACTTATTTGTTCTTTATAAAACAGGCGATTCTCTGTCGCTAGTTTTATAAAGAAAATATAAGTATATTGTCGCGTGTCGCTTCTAGTGTGAACAGGCCCTAAGTCATTATTCTGAATCAAAAATTGAATTTAGACAGTTTGCGAAATCGACTCAAGGATATCAGTGTTTCGTATCGTGTTTCGTTTCTTTTGTTTCTACGTAAATACGTGATTTCATAACAAAACCTAAAAATGTCATTAACAGCTTTGATGCAAATGTATTTAATTAGTCTAGTATAATAAAGCCATGTTAATTGAAAATGATATATTTCAGACTGTCCATAAAATGTCATTAGGGATCGGTTTGATCAACTTTGATGAGCTCAAAATCATTGAAAAAGAAAAAAACCAAAATTGTACTTGTCAATCGTTGCAAATTGCTTTTTCATTTGTGTTTTTATATCCGGTTATCTTTATACTAGTTAAGCATATAAGTTCAAAATATGGGACATAAAAAATATTTTTCCAGATAACAATAAATATTTATTTGAATTGACACATTTCGGGCGATTTGAGAAACAATTTTCATTATTCACTTTAATTTGATAAAACTTTTGACTTATGCTGTTTTGTTGTTATCTAATTAAGCTGTCATTTAAGTGTTGCTTCCCTGAATTATGTTTATGTTAAATATGATGTTTATGTAAAATATGTTCAACATATTCAGTTTTTTCTCTGCATAATTTGTTTAAAACATGTATTCAACTTTAAGAAAATATATCTCTCTTTTGCAGTTGAGTTGATCCCTGGCCAGACTCGTGGCGGATGGATTTGCTTTGTTTGCGGTCACATGGGTTTGATGTTGACGGGATTAAGCGGAAGTCTCTATACTCCTTTCGTTGTTGATACAGACAATCCAAAGGGTCTACACTGGCCGGTGGGCTACCTCAGAATACTTTTAAAAGACAAGGTATGGAATTTTGAAAATAAGGTGTGTTGGAAATAGTTGCGACGTTATAATATAACTACGAATAATTTTAAATATACGACGTCTATATAAATTCTTCATATAGACGCCGTGTATTTACACTCAGCTAGGCGATCCGAAGCATCTAGACGACGTTCTTATTTGGGGTCATATATGAATTGTACGGGCGTCCATTTAGACGCTGATTTAGAAAAGACGCTATACTGACGTTACGTCACTGTCAGACGTAAGAAGCACATGCATTCGAACAGATTAAATTTAAAGACATCTTGACGTTATATCCGAAAGCGACGTTGGTTGAATGTGTTAGATTGTCACGCGATTTTTTTTTGTTTTTACATTGAACGTCATGGCTATCTTATCAGATTTGATGTTGTATGTAAATAAAAATGATGGTCGGAATAATTGCAATTATAGATTGGCTAAATTTCCTTAAAAGTTTCTGATCACGTCGTTTAACGTCCCGACGTCTGCGTTCCAAATGTGACGTCACGTCAAATGTGACGAAATCCATAAAAATCAACCTAAATTTAACCCCCTATCCACTCTAGGTAGGTTTATTTACTTAAACTGCATAGTTTGATATCGCAAAATTAATCAAGGGAAACAGGTTGACTGTTCGATTGATCCATCTTAATTAATGCGACACTATGTCAGACTGAAAATACGTAATTCCTTTCCATTGTTAACGTAATTAAAAGTTTCCGTGACATTGGGATACTTAATGAAGCGTGGTGGTAAAAAAACGCATTTTGAAGTGTTGTTCGATCAGGTTTTAAGCATCTTAGGTTAACAATTAGTTAACTCCATTGGATTTTGCTGTATTTCATCATAATAAAAAAAAACATTTTGGCAGTTAGACCAAATACAAAGCACACCATAATTCATAAATAGGATTTAGAGCATTGGTGAATGAAAACTGTCGATTGTGCTTAATACGTTTGAAATATGAAAACGAGGCTAAAAGAACGTTATGGTGTGTGGTAGCTTTCGGTTAAGTGGTAGGATGAAATGTTGATGATGAAAAATGGTCACTACATGTGGTAGTAATCAGATACACTTAAGACAATGCTCTTTCATTTCTATTTGTATAAAACCTACGACGTTTTGTCCCCAATCACGTTTTCACAGCATGAATTTGTGTCAATATTTCAACATATTATAAATTGATATGAAAAATAGGAAATTACACTTTAAATGGCTGTCACAAAAACAATATACTAAAATGGAACAGGTTTTGATGATGCTTGTTTAAATAGAATCGAAACAACTGCAACGTATCCAATATCTGATTTCATACAAAGATTAATAGCTTTTTGATAGCATTTGTCCTAAATTAATATAGGTTATGTTTCAATATTCCCGATAGAATATACTTTTCTTCTATATTCAGAGATTGATTTAAAGGTTTTATGAATAAATTACCAAATTTGCTTCAGTTAATTACATTTTCTTAATTAAAAGATAATGTATGACTTATTGATTGAAGTTCCTTAATCTAATTACACATTCCTAATTAAAATATTCAATTAAAAATGTACACAGACAACCTACTAATTTTTTTTTGTCTTGATATTCGTCCAATTTTCGGCATAGTTACGTACGAGTGTATTTTCTTTACGAACATTTGGTAAAAATCAAGCTTCTTCACAGACAGTATTCAAATATTTTAAAAGCATATTCGACGCTTTGCTCGCGCTAGCCGTTCGCATTTTACGAAAATGCGAATTAATTTCCACAAATGCTAAATATAAATGAGGAGCTTTCGCAAGCTCTGCAAAAAGGATTTTGATTAAGGGCGTGGCCACACGGGAGCAAACCTACCATTAAACCAAGCATTAAACCGCTTAAGGTCGGGGCGGTAGCTGTTTTTTTTCTTAAAACAGTTATTTATAGTAACCATTAAACCAGCGTTACACCAACATTAAACCACCTTCAAACCAAATTATTGAATTGGATGAAACATCATTGATATGTCATCAATACACTAATTGAATTAAACACGAAATTGAAAGACCTGTCATATTTATCAATTAAATATTTCGCCATCACTTTTAAGCGATAGCTCGTGACGCTATTTTCTTTACGTCTTTATTTTAAACGTCTTTAATTTTGATGACGTAAACGACGTTATATTTTTGTGTTACGTAAACATTGTTTATAGCAATCGAATAATAAAGGAAAACGAAAATTTTTACAAATTCAAAATAGTTCTATTAGATTTCTGCCATTTTGATAAATTTATGAATAAAAAAAAATAAATTATGTGAAATGTATTACGTAACACTCGAAAAACAGGTGTTTTGACGTGTCCCTTGGTTTAAAGGTTGGTTTAATGGTTGGTTTAAAGGTTGGTTTGAAGGTATCTCAAATGAGCTTTAAACCAAAAAAATGTGAATATAACGCCCCGACCTTAAGTGGTTTAATGCTTGGTTTAATGGTTGGTTTGCTCCCATGTGGCCACACCCTAATCAAACATTTTCCTATTAACATTGAACTCATTCTTATTTTCAAACGACATTTTGAAACGTTTTCGCAACTTTGCGTCAAGCAGGCGCGGATTTACCATATGAATCATCCGGCGCACGCCCCCCCCCCCTGTTCGCCCTTATATGTAAGACAAAAAAAAATAAATTTGCGCTCCCCGGTTCAGCCTGATAATTTATACAGTTGCGCCCCCAGGTTCAATATTTTCTGGATCCGCGCCTGTCAAGACAATTCGGTCTAGCACGAGTCCAGTGACGGGGTTTCAAGATACAATGTTATGCTATCGTGTCATGAAATCGTATGCCCAGGTTTAGGCGGAATTGTCAGCAAAAACTGTGAAATTCAAATAAAATATAGTAAATTCTGTTTCATTGGATCTATTATATTTCTTTCATATTCCCAGCGATCGCAGAAAATTCCGCTCGAACCTGGCCGCACCATAACTTGGCCGAAAAAAAAACTTTCGATGAGACTGCGATTTTTTTTTTGCGATGTAACGTTATTGATTTGCTGATAATAACACGGTTATTCCGGTGATATACACTGTATATCACGTGCATACATGTATATAACGTAGTTTTGATGTAGTAATGTGACATTGTGGTGACGACACGTTAACCCTTTTAATATCGTTTGTCTTTTAAATTGTTTCAATGTAATGTGCTGCTTATATATTAAGTTACAATTCTAAATCATTTATACCAGAGTCAAATAACGCTGGTCTTTTCATTAACCTATAAAACCTTAAGTTTATTATGACAGTTTTGACTTCTTACAACACAGAACAAATTATACAAGACATGAAAATCTGCAGTTTTATGACATGTTTGTAAAAAGATACCTTGTTGATTACTTTTTGTAAATTAATTTGTTAATTTGCTCTTTTGGTATATGGTTTAACCTTAATATGTGTGCGTTTTTGTTCATTGTATAAATATATGCTATCTGACATGATAACCAATCAAGGGGGTGTGCCATCATTATCCAAAGAAACTAAATTAAGAGTTTTTTTTACACATTTTGAAACATTTCAAGCTGCGCATTTTATCCAGGAGCGGATTTAGAGGGGGTGCACACGCGGCGCCCCCACTGTTCGCCCTTATATGTAAGACAAACAAGTAATTTGCGGCTCCCGTTTCGGTCTGATAATTTATACTGTTTGCGCCGCCCCC
>LQRL01188148.1:8925-21998 GCA_001703475.1 Hydroides elegans
TTGTCCTAGGGTTCTGATACTTCACACAGTGAATGAATATATATTGCAGATGTGCATCGTCGAGGTTTCAGTTTGATCGATCAAAATTTGGCGCAATTACGGGGGTTTGAACTTAGACGAATTTGAGATATTTTGGGATATTTGTACAGCACAGAAAGATTACGCATAAATTTTGACGTTGAGAGGATTACCTAGTGTGGATGATTATATAAGGGCAACGGTGGAACAAAGACGCTGTAAGAAATATGTTGTGAGAAAGACGTTGTGAGAAAGACGTTGTGAGAAAAATGTTGTGAGAAAGACGTTGTGAGAATGACGTTGTGAAAAAAAGACGTTGATAGAAAAGAAGTTGTAAGAAAGACATTGTAAGAAAGATATTTCTTTTGACCTGCTTTTTTTCGATCGACAAATATTCGTGATAAAGAATTGTTTGCATAGGCTGGGGGCTTTGCATCTCTGATGCCTATGTTATTTTATAAATACAGTTTAACAATCTAACAATATTCAACCCACGTTTATAGTTTACCAGACATAATTTTCCAAGAAGCAATCTTTATAGTAGTACCTTTACGGATCTTATCAAATTAATATATAAACTGTGTATGGGAAGTTAAGAATTAGGTTTCGCGTCGTCCTAAATGTGACATACAAATAAATATATCGGTATACGGGGGTTTATGGAAAAATGTTTTCAGTAAATAAGAAACTGAACGACTCATAGCAAAATAAATTTGTTCATCAAATCAAATATTGTTTTGCCTTCAAATAATTTATTCGATGGTATTTTTATATTTCTGTCGTGCACAGTATGAGTGTGAATTTAGCCTCAACAACAGAAAAAATATATATAAAGGTGTCAAGTCATTGACTTCCCAATTTAATTAGCTCAATAAATATATGCCAGTCGCATTTTCTTGTTTCTTAATCGTCTGCATTTAAATATTACACAATAACTCGTGCCTACTTTACCCTTGTTACCTGGCTCTGACATTTGAATGACAGCCATTTACCAACGATTGATTATCCAATTTATGTCGTTCCTAGATTTATCAAATGGTTTTTGTTACTCTTTTACCCCCTTGAAAGAGTGCATTTATGAGAAAAGAAGGCTTCAGTGTCTTGGTCATACTTCGTTAGATTTATGTGTAACATTAATTCAAGAACACGATTGTCATGAATAGATAAGATGAATAATGAATTTCAGTGATTTATCCTTTTTATGTCCGAGCGGTAATGTTTATGTTATTGGTTAAATGTAGTCGTGTTTAGACGGAACATTTTCTGTTAATCTCTCGCGGAAAATAGGCGCGCGTGTACTCAATCAAAGATTAGAGATACCGTAATTTTCCGCGTATAATACGCACCCGCGTATAATACGCACCCCGACTCTTGCCCTCAAAATGTCAAAATATCCATATTTCCGCGTATAATACGCATCCCTAATTTGGAAATATTGTTGCTTTATTTTTCGCTTAATTTTCAGTTTTGACCATATGAAATATACATCCCAATTATAGAAAATCCTTGTAAAATCGATTTTTCAAGTATTGTAGATTTTTTTTGTTAAATATGCGGCATTATGTTAATACCATATACGCAAATGATAGACAGATATACTACTCAAGAAAAAATCCATATGAAAATATTCATGTCCGATGTTTCCGCGTATAATACGCACCCCGACTTTAGGCCTGATTTTCGAAGAAAAAAATGCGTATTATACGCGGAAAATTACGGTAGTCTTTCCTTAATTTCTTATTGATTTTCCAATGGTCCATATTACTTTGTTCTCCGAACAAATATGATAAATTAGAAATATTGGCAATATTTAATAGAGGTGGCTCATCAGAATGACCATACTAGATAAAAAAGGACAATCGTAATGTAAAAGACAATATTGTATTCTTTAGTCTGTGCCACTTTTAAATGGATATGCAATTTAAAAAATCAATAATCTACTGAAAAAAAATGAAAAAAATGAACAGATGAAATTAAAGAAAATTTCAACTGAGTTCAAACCATATTTTGGATAACCACTGATTTATTTGTTTGGTATCATTTTTCAGCATTTGCCGTGATGGTGTTATAATAGATCTCATTTCAGCTGTGTGTTCGGTTAAACATAAATCTGTAAGTATATTGATGTAGATACTACACATTTTTTCCATTACTTAATATCTAACATTATTTTGTTTGAAAATTGAAGTCACAACTGTAGTTAATTTCGAGCGCTTTAAATGGTCATTTTGAGTAACCCTCAAGTTTCTAAACTTTGAAATAAAACCAAAAATGGCTTTGAGCCACGCGATGCGCTAACGAGAAATTTGCATACTTTGAGCATAAACTTAAGTGTATGCATTAGTATACATTTATGCTCATTCAAACTACTCGATCCATTGTATGAGCAAATCGAAAGGGGGTTTGATCAAGTTTGAAACGATTAAAATGATATACATATTATTAGTATATACTTTGATGTAATGATAGTGATAATTTTTGCAGGATAGCGTAGCTCATCTTACGGATTGCCTTGCAACAGCACAAAAGGACTACGGTGTCGTTAGCTCAATTTTAGAGTAAATATTTTGATAAATTAATCAAATAATAAACAAAAACATGCAAATTAAAATTGAGTGTTGAATTTATGTATAATGTAAGTGTATTGAATTGATTCTGAGTAATGTTTCTGTTCCTAAAATATATGATTTAAGGGGTTATATCATTTTGTCTTAAAATCGTTTTGTCAATTATTTTTTTAGTGTACAAAAAGTGTTGAGTGGGACGATTGATGAAGAAATCTTACTCATCTATCTCGCGCTCCTGAGACGAAAAGTAAGTTAACTGTTGTTAATGCCTTGAAAAGTGTACTTGAGTCTTGATGAAATTATTTTTGCTTGGGAAATGTTTACAATGTATTGATATTAGAAGTTGGCAAACATATAGAAATAGAGTAGAATAGACCTAACGCAAATATAGTCTCGTGTTGAATGAAATAATGACTGTTTAATGTTTTCGCCTTTGTATTTTTCAGGTTAAAGCAAAAGAAGCCAAAGCATTGGCCTCCTCTTCAAGATCTGGTAAGCTTAAACACATTTATGTATTTTATAATTACCCAAATGTAATAAAATAAGCTTAAATTTCTGCATCGCATCATTCATTCTCATCAACAACAGTGCTACTCAGTAATTTGCATACATATATCACTGATGCCACATTTTGGCCGCCTTCTGACTAGACAACAATGGCACTGGTTTAACAGGTTCCAATTTGACTCAATTTCAAGCTTTGATGAAGCTTTTGTAATTTCGCTGTACTCACTGATAACGTGATATCTATTCATGAGTAACGACCAAATCGACTCGAATGCCTTAAAGCGCATGTTAAGTTATATGTAAATACATGTATTTTTGTTGTAAATCCTTAAGTTTTGTATCATTTTATTTTGCAGTTCAAAAGCCAACACTGGTTGTTATGCGTCCTGAACCTCCCACACGGCTCGCTTGGACAGTATAGCAACTGACAACAGTATTAGCGAAACACAAAACAAACAACTTCGCAAAAACTGAAATCGATATTATAAAAACTGTTACAAAACTGATATATCTGTGTAATACAAAACTGATGTGCCAAATGAATCTTATTTTGTACACCTTGATGAATATAATTAATCCGGAATTCGCACCTGCATGATATATATATTCACGAGTGAGGGATATTTTGATATTCAGGATATATTACTTGGGATATATGTCTATGTTACCAATGCCAAAGTATTTCAAACGTCTGAGTTTCTCGTTTGCAGCTGATATATTCTATATTCATGACTGCGTTTATACATTGATATAGAAAAACATAACAAGCCGTAAGCTGAATGTAGTGTATGTTAAATTGAAGTATGTGCCAAAATATATAAGAATTCAATAGGATATCATTTGCCAAAGTATGTTATAAAATAATCAACCTTTAAAAATGGGAAGGAAAAAGAACAAAACGTCTAAACATAAATCACATAAAAACTCGTCCGCCAAAAATAATCAAAATGGCGGCAGCGGTAAACCGGAAACGGAAAACAATCCGACGTCACAGTCACATGACGATGACGTCAGTGACGTCAGTGTTTCACAAAATGGCGCCGATGAATGCTCAACGGCATCAAACGTAGAAAACATGAGTACCACTAAAGCTTATAACGCAGATGATTTTCCAGCTGAATCTACGGAACCCTCTGCACGTCTCTCAAGGCGCGAGGAGTTTGCCCGCACGCGTAGCTTTTCATCGTCGCAACGAAGTAGCAACGAAGGCGAAGAACCGTCAATGAATCAAACGGAAAGTTTTAGTGTTAATGTTTCCTTAGACACTGCCGCTGCTCGTATCCCTGTCGATCGACAGGACAGTGCCGCTTCCGCCGAATTAACGGAAGAAGCTTTGAGCATGCATCAACAGCTTCTCCAAGCTACTCCATCTACTTCCGGGGCGGTTGGAGCTAGCAATGAACAACTCGGAGTTCCATTTCCGCCGCGAGACCTCTCGCCGCAAAACGCTGCCGCTGCAAAACGCGCGAGTATGCAATCGCATGAAGACTGCGAGAGTGGTGTGGGTACGTTCAGTGTTCAGAGCGAGAGTTCACGGAGGGGCGAGGATGATACGTTTGCTGAACAGGAAGTACATCCGATGATCCATTCGGAAATGGACCTTGATATCCAGGCCACTGAGATGCATCAAATGGCCGAGAATATGATGTATTTGCGCGATCAGTCGAGATCTGCAAGTAATGTGTCTGATTTGCACATGGACTCTAGGTTGAACTCTAGACAGAATAGTAGTGTTACAAAAGACGATCTGTCGAGTCGCAACAAGGATTTCAAATACGAAGAAGATTTAGCAGAGGGCTCTAATGATGATGAGTGCCTTGATAGCGAGAATAACGACGAACAATCGAACTCATTAGAACCGGATAATCGGGATATCCCAACACATGATCGCGTCAAAGGCAAACCCCCATCGGGCAATCTGCAACGCCAAGGTAGCTCATCCACTTGTGCCACGGAATTATCGCGTACCCAGCAGCTCTCGCATACCGGTAGTGCCACATCCGATTTCATCATGTCTGGAACAATGCCTCAGGGCTTAACAAGCTCGGATTTAACCTCCTCTCAAACTGGTGCTTATTCAACTATGTCCGCCTCGCGAACCAGCACTGGTATGGCATATCACTCTACGTATCACTCAGAAGGTACCGATTTTGGACTAACTACAAGCAACAGTATACAGGAAGAAGCAGACGACCTTTCTCGATTGAGCAATAATACCCACTCACGGGATGCTTCCGATGCCGTAGACGGTCTCGGCGACCACCTAGATACCCAAAGTGATCGTCATGAGATTCGATCGACTACCAGTGGCGCAATCTCGACGGTTGGCGAGTTACCAGATATATTATCGCCCACTAGTGCTGGTGGTGCCACCACCGGAAGTCACGTGATTGTGCGGGCGAGTTTGGAGGATGCGGAAGATGTGGATAGGCGCATGAGTCTGGATTATGATCTGGGGAGTTCTATCGAGTCCATGGCATTCACTAATGCTATCAAGTTCTCAAATCCAGGTAAGAATGCTAATCTGTATTTTTGGCATACAAACACAATTACATATTGGTGAATGAAAGGAAACTGATTCATCAGCTGATGTGAACGTAAAAGCAAATAAATATTGCCGACTCTTTATTGCCGAAGTTTACTTTAAAAGTGCTTCTTGTGACAGATCACTACCATCAGTTATAAAAGAGGAATAAAAATCGTAATTGCTTGTATTTTTCCCATAAGAAAATCGAATTATAATTTAATGATATATTAAAATATAAATAAAATATCATGTATATTTGCATACATAATGAAGTTTACCGAATACTGCAATCGCAAACTATTGTCCTGTAAGGTATCAACTTTAAATAATATATTTGTTTCCAGGTGTCTCCCTCTTCGACGAGCTCCAAATGGCTCCTGGCTCTGGCGACAGCAGCGTCAGGAGTACCCCACGGAAGAGTCGCTCCAACACTGTCTCATCCGCCGTATCCGACAGAGCCGCCAACGAAACACTGCACAGTGTCAGTGAACATGTACAAGAATCGAATCAAACATCGCTTCAAAATGCTACGATAACCGTGAAATCACCGTCATCCACATCGAAATTGGAGGATACTCGTTTGGATGATTCACAACAACTACAAAAGGATCAGAGTATGCACTCGTCCAAATTAGGGCAAAGCGGTGATCGATTCAAGACGCCTTCTCCGGAGGAAAGTCAGGAATTCCATACTGCTTCGTTGGGTAACGAGGAAAGGGAGAATTTATTGAGCGGTGGACAAGTTCATGTGTTAAGGGACGAAGATAGAAATGAACAGAATGAAACTCAAAGTTCGTCCAATTCAATGGGTCACGAAAGCAACGAAGAGGTTCCCTATGAGCAATTAACCGAAGAAGGACAACAACGCTATAACGTATTTCCGGAATATACGCAAAGTGCACCTGCACTTTTGGAAATACAGAAAGAAGAAGAGGAAGAAGAACAGCGACGCCTTTATATGGAATATCAACAACAAATGGAAGAACGTACTCAAACCTATGAAGAAATGGGCGATATTAGAGTAGTCGAAATTGTGGAACATTCCGAATCCGAATCACAACGTAGTCTGACGCCACCACCGCCCAAGAAAAGTAGTTCTGAACCAACTAGGACCGTAATGCGTCACCCGTGTGAATCAAATGATGCTGAAAGTTCATTCAATCGTAGTTTGATCGTGGAGCAAAGCGTCGATGAAATTTTAGAAAATCGCGAACAGTCCGCAAATGCCGTGGCCAAGTTAAATGAGGAAGTTCGTGTATTACAATTGGAAAACCGAAAGCTATACGAAGAAATGACTGGTTTCAGGAACGCGAGCAAGCAGTTCAAGCAAAAATCGGATAATTACGAAGGTTATTTAAAAGCCCAACGCGAACAAATGAAGCGGCTCGAAATCCAATTGGCTGAGATTAATTCACAGCGACAAAACGCACGTAACGCATCCGCCATGACTGATCAAGTACTCATGTTAAACACGTGTATTCAAGTTGAACAAGTCAAATACGACGCTCATACGCAAGTTTCTACTCCCAGTATAAATCGCGCCTGCCAATTTAGCCCGTCTGCTGCAAGGGCCACGAATGCCTCGTGCCAAACACATGCAATGCTAGCAGGTGAACTTGATGAAGGTGAAGGTCAAGTAAAGGTTAATGAAAAGAAAGGTGGATCTACAGAGGGACCAGAGAAAAAGAAGAATTTAGCGAAAGCTAGTGCTATGCTGGATAAGATTCTACGGCAGATGAATAATATTGCAGGTAACTTTTGCTTTGACTTTATGAATTCCTTCATTTAATGCCACTTACTTGCTGATTTTCTAATGAATGCAGGTTGTTTAGTTACATTTTATGTCTAATGCTTGTCGTTCTTTGTGTTATTTATATAATATGGTCAATTTGAATTCGGCACTTGGTTCTAATTATTGGTATGTTTCTGTACTCTTATAGTACTATCATCGTTAGGAAATCTTAAATTCGAGATAACGTTTTCGTTTCAGTACTATTATGAACAATAAAACACTATTTGTGATAACTTTAGAATGAATATACTATTTAATTGACAATATAGAATTGTAAAAGTTTTTCTTTGGTAATATAGAATGGTCATGATAATTAATCAACATATAGAATAATCACTATAATTAATCAACAATATAGAGTAGTCAAATTAATAAACAAACATCTTCATTGTCGTTTTAAGGGAATATCGACGAAATGAACGACTCAACGGCATCAGACATATTGCCCGATGACCAGGAACCGGAAACCGTGGACAAGTGGCGCCACCTGTCCATGACGCCAATCAGCACCGATCCACAGGTAAATGATTGGTGTATAATGGGTAAAACATGGTTTATGCAAATATTTATAGCAGTTGAATAGACATACATGTAGTATATAATTATGTCACAAAAATTTCTGGAATAGTGTCATCCGACTCCGCTATGACTTATATGACATCTATGGGTTTACTTAGAATACTATATGATTATTATAAAGAAAGCAGTAAGACATCTATGTCGAAGAATGAGTGCTTTGGTGCAGGAAATCAGTTAAAGCCACATATTTCAAGCCGTATAAGACATTTCATCTTGCTGTGAAAACTTCTCGATAGTCTCAAAATTATAAACAGTAATTTTCTAAAATCAATATTTTATTTTTCCGTTAGGTTCTGCGCGTCCAGCGAAGTCTTGCTTGTGCTGTCATGGAGCATGACGTCATGACCACTAAGCTCAGCAAGGCTACTCGCGATGCAGCGGTGAAGATTGATGAGCTTCAAAGCCAGCTTCAATCGACCAATGAACATCTTCAAAAGTCACGTGACGATTGCCAGGATTGGCACTGCAAATATGAAGGTTAGTGTTCTTTTATGAATGTATATTATATATTTCTAGAAATCTTCATATTAGAGATATATGACTGAAAGTAAAATACACAAATTTGATGTGAATTGTAAAGACTTCTTCTAGCGACGATCGGTATAAATTTGAAATATGCTCATTTATTTAAAAAAAAGCACGTTGACTTTAACGGTTTCAAAAGTATGCTCAAACTCAGTTTCACGCAGTGACAGTGCCTGTATTTCCCAAAATAGGCTAGGCATTTTACTAATATGACAAGTTGCATATGTTTGGACTAAATAGACAACATTTTTATGACATTTTTTTCTGTAGAAAGAACATATGGCCTGATATCGATTCTGTATTATTCTCGTTAAGGCGATCGAGCCCAGTTGGAAATTCTGCGCGAACGTAGCCAATCACTAGAAAAAGAACTTTTGATGAACAAACTAGAAAACGACCGCCTTCAAGATGAGGTTAAGGTCAGAACAGAGGTCATGGAATCGGGTGACCTTGTGTCACGTGAGGCTATGGACAAGGTCAGACAGGCGAGGAATGATTCGGAGGCCAAAGCGTCCAAGTTCGAAGTGGAGAACAAGAAAATGCACGATGTGAGTAGAGTATATAAATATACACTTCTATTGATTGTTTAATGCTTTCTTCATGCAATACGATGATTAAAAAAATCTCAGGGCTTATTTAACATCGTTAGTCTAGACCAGGTTCCCGGTCATTGAAACCTAGTCTAGACTTCTGTGAAAGTTGCCCTCAATATGTGATAGTTGATATTAATGTATGGCATGTTTGTTTGTTTTTTTTTTTCATAGACTCTATTAAGTTCTTGTCATTCTTTATTTCTATGTTTCTGATCTGTGTGTTAAGTTCGTGATTTCTTATCATGTTTTTCAATTGATTTTAAATGAGATTCTTGTCTATGTAATCAAACCTTGAAGAAAATGCCGCTATCTTAAGAGCTGTCTTTTTCGTTGATTTGTTGCAGTGTGTGATGTGATTGTTTACTTGTTCTGTTTAATATACTCATTTTGACAGAGTCCGTCATCCGGAAAAGACAACACGGTAATTTTGAGTTTGAAACTCTATGTTGTGGAGTGCGTAGTAATTAGGTGAAAGGGGAAATGTGTACATTAAGTTGTTTATATTATTTGCACTGCATGGTTTGTTAATGTATATAAGATTCCTTTTATGATTATTATTCTTATTTGTATTATTTTGATCCATTCTATTCACAGGTTGAAACATATTGTATGCGATGTGATTTGGGTTTTTGGTGTTTGGTGTTTCTTATATTCGTTTTATAACATCGTGTTCGATGTTAAAATAATATGCACCCCACCATGTATATAAAAACATTTGTTATGCACATTACTTAGCTGGATCCAGAATCATTTTATTCAGAGTGTCCACATTAATGTTATCCAGATCGGGGGTTAATGGCTTCGATACCGATGAAATAAGATGAGAGCCCAACTGACACTTTTAAATCACTTTTTATGAACATAAAAAAAAGTAATTTGATTAAATCTATATCAGTACAATATTTCCATTGCAACAATAAGCATTACACGGTATCAGACGAATTTGTAAATATATCTGGATAGTTTTGCCGCCTACATGTATATGTCTCTCACCTCTAGTAGGTACACTGTATTTCAGCTCTGTAAAGTTGCTTAAGACTGTTGACAATCAAATCAAATTGTGATTGAAATAAAAAAAAACTCATATGATATAAACCTTGCTCAGATGTATGAATCAGGGGTTGAAATAAGATAATTTTCACACTCGCCAGACTGGCGAGCGAGTCAATTTTCACACTCGCCAGCGAAAATTTACACTCGCCAGAAGGTGAAAATATACAAAATAACAACCACTAAAATGTGAGCTCCCTAATTTGGTTCGCATGAAGACGGAGTTATTTCTAAGAAAAAATAATCGAGCACCGAAGTCGCGAGGCGACAAATTTTATTGAATTATTTAACATCTTAAGATTTAATCAACAATTTTTGGAAAATCATGTTTTCGACGGTAAATTTTACACTCGACAGGCTGGCGAGTGACTTCAAATTCACACTCGCCAATCGAAAATATCACTCGCCATGGCGAGTGTGGCGAGTGTTATTTCCACCCCTGCTGTATGAATCTAAAGAAGTACCGGTACATCATACATTACATTACATTGCACTTTAAATTCCTGCATAGACATGAGGTAAATGTTTTTGAAGTGATTCATACACTTGAATGTATAAATGTGCTCCAGATTTCATTAGGGAAATGACATGTGATATATGTAGACTATATATGAAAATCGAGGGCGGATAAAATGCTTGCTCTACATAAGAAATGTTAGGCTGCGATACATGTTATCAGTATGTCTCACTTATATTTGAGTAGGTGAAAATGCATAATTTGGTAACCATAATTGAAGTGTTTCGAATTTAAAATCTCAATTTCTTTTACCATTTTTTTTTTACAAATAATACTGCAATCGCTTTAATGAAGTTAAGTTACAGATCATCTACACTGTAATAAAAACAGTATTTTTTCGACGAATACAATAATTCAATTATCATTACAACACATGACTTTGACTCTTCCCGGTTTTTATGCTTATTTTGTATACATCCTTTAAACATTGTGTAAAATGTAGAAGGGGACAGCCTTCCATGTACAGTGTATTATATCAAACCAAAATCGTCCATTCGCAAATTGGCCAAGTAGAAGTCTAAATAACCATATACACATTCGACCGTATTTGCATATTTATTTATACCGCTTCCAAATGGCTATCGAGTCAAAGAAAATGCATATATGGATATAAATCGAGTAAACGGTTAAATAATCGAAATCAATGGGATCGATTGGGTGGAGTAAAGCTCAATGAATCGAGTTTTCAATGGAGCATGGTTTATGTTTGGTTTAGAGCATTGAAAGGGTATTGGGGTTTGTCGGGTCAAATGTTTTGACATGCAAATCCCTGTGCGAAAAAAAAAGCGGGAGTAATGATTTAATATATATTTTCGGATATTATTTCAAAATCTTCTCTAAAACTTTGTGTTATTATAATTCAAACAAAATATTTTTTGTTTTAAATTGGTTTACTTCCTAATAATTTAGAAATTCATAATAAAAATAACATAAATTTGTTTTATTAATTTATAATCGCAACATGAAATTCTTAACTGCAAGTTGAGCTCCCCAAAATCAATTTGTTTTCCATATTTTTTTTTTTTTTTCATTTTTACAAAACAAAAATACAAATAACAAGATGGATATCTAATGAGCGGATACGACTTCTCCCCTATATGTGCTCACCAAAAAAAAAATTTCAAAATTATATAATGACCCCTCAGTTCTCCTAGATCTACTTCATAGTTGACACATTCAATAGCCAAAGAAAGCAATTTAATAATAAAAAAAGAGACACGACCATTGAGAGAAAGACCCTCGTGTCTTGATCCCGCGCTCAATGGTCCTAAGCCTGTGCCAGCATGTGTGCTCCATGTAGAGGGACGACTTGGATATAAGGGTGGGTGTCCATAAACAGCGATATGCTTTAAAGCGAATATGTAGTTGGGGCGATTACATTTGTAGTGTATTGATAATCCCTATTAGTACAATGTATTAATTTAAGTAACTATTTAACAAATTAAAAACAGTTTGATATTCAAGCTATTCTAACATGAAAATCTGACGTTACTCATGTAATATACAAAGTCACTTGCTCTAAGTCCGGTATTTGCTTGCTGGATATATTCTGGATACATGCGAATTGAAGCGGTCTACATGTATACTCATATTCTCTTTTATGGAACCATTGCTTACTCAAAAGTTCTCAAGAAGTCCTATTCTATTCACCGACTGTTTTTTATGAATGAGTTGTTTAATGCTTGTGCTAATAAGGCCTAAAAGACCGTTATTAGGAATAAGTTAAGCATAGCTGAAAGAGTAAACATGGTATAAGTGTTTATTGCTGTGGGTCAAACTCGTTAAATATAGAGCTCTGGGTTCAAGTTTAGAGAAGGAATAGATTTCATGATATAATTCACACATAGCTTAAACGGATATTTTTTTTACAATTGAAAGGTGAATATGATAATTTTTTATATGGTTTAAAGGTAATTTATGATTTTAACAGTTTTCATATTGAGGATATGGCAATAAACTGTTCATTTAAGTAGCTTTCGTGATACCCCAGGGACATTCTAAAGGTAAATTTAGATAAATTTGTTTTAAGGATTTTAGGTAAATATGAACATATAGATTGGTTAATGATTAATAAAAGTCTCTTTGCCAAAAGTTTAAAAATCTTAATTACGATGAAATTTACTCTTAATCCAGGCGATGTCTAACGTAAGAGTTGAGGTAGCGATTTAATGATAACCATCAAATAAATTGTTATTGCACCCTTGCACACACATTTGTTTTATTAAAATGAGTTGCTTGTCATATTTTAGTCGTTCAATTTATCAGCATGATAGACTTCTTTACCATGTATTTTATTCATGCTATTCCAAAAAACCTCAGTCGCACCAAAATGTCCCGGTGTTTAAATTAATCAAATATTATATCGTTTTTTTTTTTTTTTTTTTTTTTTTTTTAAAAA